>JAQGBY010004331.1:0-16859 GCA_034698785.1 Mycogona germanica | reverse complement strand
ATGTTTTATTGAAAATAGAGATCTGAAATTCCGTCGCTAGCGAATTATGATGGTGTACTTACGGTATGTTCATTTTTGTGCGATTTCATTGAGCCGTTCTGAAATTTTGCTCTGCACACCAAAATCCAATTCTTAGTTTTATAATATAGGATCGTTACGATAGAAGAGCATTATACCCAAGTCACACGGCTCAAGTATGCCTATTCCAAGTATACTTAGCAAGGTGCGTTTAGACATTGAACATAATTGGCACGTGCCGATCGTCCGTGTTTGTCAAGAAAACACGAGGCTCTCTCGAATGACGATTTCTCCATCTCAATTGCGCTCAAGATTTTCAATTGTGCTTGAGTGGGCACGCTCTGCTTTTAATAAGATTCAAGCACGTGATTTGTATCGCTCGCGATGAAAACGACCTCAAAGGACAATTTGCCCCAATCTCAAGCACATTTGAAATCTCTCAAGCAACTTGAAGCATGCTTACCGTTTGACTAGGATATTATGGTGGAGACGGGGCTCCATTAAAAAATAAATTGCGAAAAAAATTGATTAGCAATGAGGACTAATTTTGAAGAACCATTAACATAAAAAATGCAACAAGTGCTAACATTTTTACAATTCCTTGGAAAGTGTAAATTTAATAATAATACCCAAGTTACACTGGTCAAGCATTCTTAATCCAAGCATACTTGAGCAGGTGCGTTTAGACATTGAACAGAATCGGCCCGTCTGTAGTTTGACAAGAAATGACTAGACTCTCTCGAATGACAATTCCTCCATTTCAATTGTGCTTGAGATGGTGCGTTCAATTTCTAGTAAAATTCGAGTTCTGGATTCGAGTTCGATGGAAACAATCTCGATGGACAATTTTCCCCAATCTCAAGCACAGTTGAAAAACAACTTGAAGCATGTTTACAGTGTAACTAGACTATTATTTAATAATTAAAAAATGTCGACGTGTTTAGTCAAGACAAGATGAAATAAGCAGATAATGGGAGACACTGGAAGATCGTAGGAGGGAGATCAGTTTAAGGTTGCTGTTCAGAATTCTGAAGGGGGATTGTAATGTTGATATCGGGGACTCTGGATGTGCCAACTCCTAATAGAAGTAGAAGTGGCCACACTAGAATGGTGAACAAGCTTCAATGTACATCTGCGTCATATTTTAACTCCTATTTCCCTAGAGTGTGTTAACAGTGGAATGGCCTGACATAGTCTCAAATCCAGAGCCTTTTAAAATAAACCCATTTCTGTCCTCAACTGGTATTTCGACCCCCGCCATAGGTCCCTCTCTTGGGGGCTGCTTGCGGCTAAAATTTGTAATTTGTAATTGTAATCTACTCAGCTACTACCGAGTGTTTAATCCCTCTTTTGAAGGACATCCATATTTCAATAAATTAATGTAGCCTAAATCAAATAAATAAATACTCTGTATAATGTGTCGCCTCGTCTTTAGCTTAACAGCGACAAAACCAGTGCCGCGGCTTCGCTACAAGCACATCAAAGACAACGAAGTGATGTAGAAACGCCGGATCACCCTGCGTTATATAGCTTCACACTTTTAACTGCCGTGTTAATTACTCGTCAAAAAATGTGTAGTACAAATACAGACTTTATGAGGCCGGACTGGGGTCTGCCATATACAAGTAAGTAGCGGCATTGGACGAGACGGCTGCGGCCATGGTAAGCTACATCACAGGTTCGTCACAAATATCTGAACACCACCTTTGCAAGAGACATACACAACAAACAGATAAAATTAAATATGCTCGAAATCATGTGCACAAATTAAGTATCGTATTGGTTTTATGTAGAGACGCGCTAACCACTAGACCAACAGGAAAGGGTAGAGTTTCTTTGATTCTCTTCCGATTCTGGTTGGACCAAGCGTCAACGAACGCCATCTAGTAAAAAAGCGTGTCGCCTAAATTCTCGTTTGATTGAGTAAGATTGATCCATCTTGAGTCCATCTTGAGTGCGGTCACTCCGTACTTGTACAAACGTTTGTACAACGAGTGAAGTCGATCCACTGCCGCCAAAATCAAAGAAACTACGGATGTTGGATGTTGGAACCATAACTATTTTTGTAGGTCCAATCTCTCACCACAGCACGATAACAAACTAGTTAATCCAAGTATCAATTATAACTTTTAATAGTTTGTAATAATCATTGGGGACTGGATTAAGTGTCTGACGGCTACAGAGAAACAGATGTCAACATGGATCGATACCTTGATGCCGAAAATAAATAAAACTAAACTGCTTCATTAATAGCATATCAATTACATGTACAGTTTCTGTTAATTGCAGTCGGCTCCCTATTTTCGACAGCAGATTTCGATTGGTAGTAGTGCAGAATATTTTGAATTTCCCTCGCCCGAAAAATTCCGAGAATCTCGGTCGGGAATCGAACCCGCGATTACGGGGGTAGAATTATTATTATTATTTTTTTTATCAGCTGTAGTCCACTGCACTACAGGCGTTTTGTACCACTCATGGTGCTCAGGCACTATGCGAGCTAGGGGCACCTCCAGTACCCCGGGACCGAAACTTTCGAGAGCCCCCGCCGGGAATCGAACCCGGGACCGCCGAGCCAGAGCCAGTAGCAATACCGACTAAGTTAATGCCGTCTTTTCGGCTATATGAGCCGTACGAGACCCCGACCCCACAGAGTGAACGTCAAACAACTTTAATTAAATTAATGCCCACCTAACACAGGACAGGACAGCTTTTAATTCACCTGATGGGGGTTCGAACGCGATCCCCATCAGGTGAATTAAAAGCTATCCAAAATAAAATCAGCAGGAAAATCAGGGCTGCAGGAAAGAGTGCAGGAAATCGATTTGAGAAATCTCCGACAAGCGATCAACAAATGTTTGAAACCAGCGCCGAAACACCGACTAATTCCGGAAACAATTTTACGCGATCGACCGCCACATTTAATTAAACCAGCGAACGAATCCTTCGCCGAAGCGAATTACCGATCGTGTTACGAAACGGTTATCGCCCATTACGACCGAAACCGCATAAAGGTGGCCTGACGCCAGTGACGTCACCAATTCTTTACGGATTCCCATGAAGCACCCACTGTAGCTAAATAGGTTAACTTATTAATTGTAAACATATCTATCAATCCAAAAGAGGTATCCATTCGACAGCAAACAAAGTTCCGAAACAGAAAATAAATTTGATTTTGTTGAAATGCAGCGAAATAACTGAGGAGAACGAAGTGATTTCTTTAGATTACATTGGATTGCTTTATTCCTTACTTGTGGCATTCTACTGGACGTGATTTTAATGAAACGTGTGGCATTCTACTGGACGCCATTTGCAATGTACACAGAATGACGTGCAACATTTGACGTCCTACATGACGTTCGCTTATGACGTCTCACACTTGACGTTTTATGTGTGACGTGTCAAACACAGTAACACGACACTTAGAGGATTCGTATCCTTCAACAGATTTTTCAAATGTTCTGAAAGATTCAGTCCCGCAATAGGAGACGGGTACTACAATTTGTTAATCTCTTGTACTATTATTAAAAGTAAGGAGAGATGTCGATCCTCTGCTCGACTCTGCTTCAAAAAGCTCTCACTGAATCATGGCAATTGTAATTGGGTGTTTCATTGAAACACCGGCCAAAACAGGATGTTCAGGATTTATATTGTCGAGTGTTCACAAAGCCGAAGTCAAAACAACTGTCACAATAGGTGCGCAAACATTTGCACCTATCATAAAGGGTTGCAGTTAACAGAGTACCCTTGAGGGATTAGGCCTACCGGGGATAGCAATATTTAACCATTGTGAGCAGGTGCGAAACCGAATTAAGGGATCTAGCCCGTCTCCAACATGGGGGAGGGGAAGCCCCCCCATCACATAGATTGAGGCTCATTACGTAAACGTTGACGTAATCAACTCGGATGCTTAGTAGCAGTAAAGTCGATCGTAATCCTCTCCTTAAGCTACCTACCCCAACTTCAAAACGCAGTGGCATTCTGAAGAGCACCTTTGATGTTTTGTTCTTTGAATAAAAGCGATTAATCTCTCTGAAGAGACGTAATTGCGTCCTGGACCGAAATTCACGCCTCGCTCCGAAAAAAAATAACACCATTTCCAAGATTTAATCTGATAAAAACGTAAATAACGTAATTTAAAAATTATGTCATTAACCACGACATCATTATTTAAAGAAGATGCCAAATTTGAAAAATGACTTATAAAAATATCCATTGCAATTAAATTGTTCATTGTGAATGTCCTACCATGGCCGAATATAAAAATAAAATCGTTAAATTTCCATCTGACCGGAATTCGCCCTAACCGGAAATTGATCCATAATCGATTCCCAATCGAAGTTGTCAACCAAGTCGAACGCGCATTGGCGTGTTCGACTTCGGGCTTGTGTTAAGGCCACCGGAGAATATTCTGAGCATATTTTATAATTCATTTTTGTTCCAAATCTATTGTTCTGTGTAAGTGCCAAATTTAATTTAAATCTAAGCATTCTTCACGGAGATATTGATTTTTTTGGGGATGCTCTTTTTATGGATCGCAGTTGTAGTTATGAGTGGGAGACATCAAGTAAACAAACCAAACCACTGAGTATTTCGGTTATAGTCGACTGCTAAGAAGTGAAAGACAACCTGCTGAGTTCAAGGCTAAAGAAACTTGCTACCGGAAATCCAGCAGTGCAATAAAATCACATACGATTTGAATAAGATCAATCTGCAATATAATAGTCACACCCTCGATCCCTCTCGTACAACGCAAGCAATGCAAATTCAATTTTGTGTCTGACAGAACAACCAAGAATGTATATCTTCTTGAGACCCCGTGTGTGCGTAGTGTATCAAAACCTCTTAATTTATAACTGACAAAAAGGGTTCCCGGCTTTGCCTGTGTTTACAGTAACCACCAATGAAATAAAAAATTAATTGTTTAAATTTACCGGCTATTTTACGTTTACACGATGACACGCGATAAACGCAAACGTTAGATGTAAAGTAACTGATTTTTCACGTGCTATACTCTGTAATGACGTCATGCAGTGGTAGTGCCTCAACATGTTCTTTTATCCAATATTTAAAAATTTGGATTTTCAATCGTTTGACCTTTATTATGTTAAATTGAAAATGAATCATTTTTAAAATTTCTATTTGATTGTTTGATGTTTTTTAATATTGTTATTTTCTTTTATTTTTAAATTGAAAATATTATTCCGGCAATAGTATGTGGTATGGTGTGCTTGGTTGGAACTGTTATCTGGTTTATTTGGTTGTCTCGTGAAATCGCCGTCGTCATGCTTTTGATGTGGAGACGCCATTTTTTAAGTTTGAAGCGAAAGGGAGATTATCCAAAATTTGTTACCGCTTGTTTTATTATGTAATCGTGAAAATTGAGATCTGATATTCCGTCGCTAGCGAATTGTGATGGTGCACTATCGGTATGTTGATCTTTTTGAAATTTCATTGATCCGTTCGAGATATAGTCTCCGAACACGAAAATCGAAATCTCTGTTTTATAATATAGGATTGTATCGGTTGCATAAATATTGAAAGTCGACCTTGACACTCAGCGGGTATTCCCCCGAACAAAAGGATGATGGGACGAGCGAACAAAAACACCACCCGGGGAAGTTAGGCGGACAATTATTCGTACACGACGGATAACCCGAAAAAAAAAGTATGGTCAGGAATATTTATTTCGCATTTGTCTCCTCCGCTATTCACCCCACCCAGACTTGGTCCAACCCCAATCTTCGAAAGTTGGTTCCTATTTGCGCTAAATTTAGAAAATGTCGCCGCAATGCAGAGGACCACCAGCCACAAGATCTCTATCTCAGTTGAACGAGCATTGAATGCCCGATTCCTGCATAGTCGTAGTCTATTGGTCGACATCAATATCGGTAAACGGGTTTCTCTACACCTTGGCTCACTCGAGCTGAGTAGAACCACACCCTGAGATTTGTCCTTGTATAGAGCTGATTTTTCGGTACCGGACCGACATGGCCCCGGCTCATTTATAATTCGTCAAATGATTGCGAAACCACGCGTGCTAACAAGACTGACTGAAAAGGTTTATCCGTTTTCCTTCTAATGCCTTGAAACACCGCTTGCCATTTGTTGCTTTTGTACGAGCGACATAATCGATTAGCGAAGTTCGGAAAGTAATCATTAAAAAATGCATATCTGACAGCCTTATTTATTGCACGTCAGCAAAATAATCAGAAAACAATTATTAAATTAACTCCTCTTAAACTTAGATCAATTTGAAACAGTTGTATTTTTGTAGTATTTTTACAAGCAAACCATCTTAATCAGTAGACAAATACGCCATTTTTTGTTGAAACGTAAACGCAAGAGCTTCCGGCTTCTACCAGTTTCACATATCTTTGACATTTCGTCTCATTTATCGTCACGTGCGCCACGTTAACTCAGGATTGTTCCATTCCGATAGAGATGTGGCGCGTCTAGAAATGAGACAAACTCACGAGGCGAAATTTGAAAAGTTGATCTTTTAGTTGACGCACCACATTTTCATCCAGGTCGGATTATTTCGGATGAACGAAATTTATTTCGGGCAAAGGAGAATATATTTAATTTTGATTGAGATGTGGCGCGTCTAGAAATTAGACAAACTCAGGAGGCGAAATTTGAAAAGTTGATCTCAAGGGTTGACGCACCACATTTTAATCCAGATCGGATTATTTCGGACATAGGAGAATATATTCCATTTTGATTTCGTTTTCAACCTTGATTTTAGAATTTTGTCTTCACGATTCGCGACACGATAGGCCTACAATTGGAGAAACAATCGAACAAGTTTAGGCGTAAACCGTTGCGAGAGCATGGCAAACAATTCGTCACTGGTACCGCAAGGCTTATCCGAAAGTTGCGAGGAAGGGAAATTAGAGAACGGAGGCGTTTCGGTCGATTCGGAGTCATGCGAATCCCGGATGTGCCGCATCTGCCAGTCCGGTCCGGAAGTCGATGAACTAGTCTCGGGGCCACTTATATCGCCGTGCCAATGTAAAGGCACGTATATCGGGTGTCCTTTCGGCTCTCAATTGCAAAATGCAGCCAACTTTAGTATTTTTTCATCTTTAAACATTTATTTTCGTAAATAATTATAACATCATCATATTAGATTGAGAAGGATTTTGAATGAATAAATCCACAAACTTGGAATTAAACGATTCGAATGCTCAATGACAGGTACTCTAGAATGGGTCCATCAAAAGTGCATCGTGGAATGGGCCGTTCAATCAGGGTTAACCTCTTGCGAGCTCTGCCATGCCGAGTTCAAAACTGACCGTAAGCCAAAGGTAATGCAAAATGTCTCCACCGTTATTAATTAGCCAGAAAATTGCGTCTTACAAAACCTGACTATCTTTGTTTTCTTTGAATTGCCAGACGAGAGAAAGTGGGGGCACTTTTGAAAAATTGCCTATTCATTTGGCTGAATGTCTGACTTGTGTCCCCCATGTGCACGAATGCAGCACGATGGATCATCATCATATCACGAATTTCGCTTTTTGGAAATGTCATTTTGTTTGGACATGACACACGAAATGAAAACACGGGGATATTTAAAGTTTCATATTTTAAAGTCACCTATACAAGTTTGTCCAAAACAAAATGAAATTTAAATGACACAAAACGTTGAACAAGAGGCGTGGGACATGCGCGACATTTAAAATTCGCTAGGAAAATTCACCTTCAAGAAATAAACTTTTTTTCTTGTTTCGTGGAATCCATTATGTATGCCATTTCATAGAAACGTGTTTAACACCTTTCTTGTTGACGATCTCCGAGCAGACGTTTTGTGATTGGCTGCACGATCCCAACCGTTCGTCCTATCTGCTTAAGATGGGCGCCCTCCTGAGCTACACCATTGCCGCCTTCGCTCTGCTGGGGATGTGCTCCTGGCTCTGCTGGATAGGTCAAGCCGGCAGCAAGCAGTTCGAGTTGCGCGTCAACCTGTTGGTGCTGTTCATGGTCATGGTGGGATTGGCCTGGCTGCTCGTGGCGCATGTCGTGCAAAGGACCGTTCGCGAAATGAGGTACTGACTAGTACGGTATACACTGCATGTAAACGATGTCTTAGAAAGAGATATAGAAAATAAAATCTTTCTTTTTAAATTATATTTTAAAAGTTCGAATTGGACAGAAACTTGAACTTTTCAGGATTCTGTCGCCATCATATAATCTTTTTTGCAGATACCTTCGCAATGACTTTGTTAGTTGGCGCCTCAAAAACTGTCGAATGGTCATCTTTGGTCTCGACCAATCCGAGCCAACAAACCATCGAGAATCCGACCTTTCCAACGACACCAACAAGCGGTATATCCGAAATTAAAACTACTGGGTTATAAAATTTGCTATTATTTTCTACAACAATACCGATTGAGATAAATGCAGCTAACCAGGTAATAAATAGAAAATGGGGCTAGGATAGATCTAGCACTATAATTATTGTAACTGTCGGATTATAGTGCTAGATCTATCCTAGCCCCATTTTCTATTTAACCAGATATCTGACTCGGCGTGCTTCGGCACCATTTTATTTAACCAGGTAATAGCTTGTCACCGCACAACAAATGTGTGCTATAGGATTAAACTAGTGAATCTCATGAAGTCCATTAACTCGATCCAATTCCCAGAAAAATTTCCGTGGAACCTGTCGTTCATCGAACGCTGCGGGAACGGGTTGTTTCGCGGATTCGAACCCTACGCCCGTCTCTAGTCGTCGGATGGAATCGCCAGGCTGAAACCGGAAAAGCTTCCGAGGAACCAAACCAAGTCTGAGTCGTTGTACAACCGGAAATGATTCCAAGATTTTACTTGACTTACTGAGCTATATTAACATGTTGTTTTATCACTTGACTACATTTGACGTTCTGATCGATTGTTTTGTTATCACTTGACTACATTTGACGTTCTGATCGATTGTTTTGTTAACGACATTAAAATACGCATTTTGGTCATCACATCTGTTCAGATAAATTCAGTTGTCCCTGGCAAGGAATTTTTTACGAATTACATCTTGTCTTAGTATTATTTAAATTACTGGAATGTGATGATATTTTTCTTATAATGACAAAATCAAATGTTGTACATTTTTTAAAACTCACCCTGTACACTGGGATTTCTTCAATATTCGCTTAACACACGTGTCAAACATCTGACGACATTTCTATGTCACGTGACTCAATTAGAAGTGAGTGAAATGCAGAAATATATTTTCGGCAATCCAAAGTCTTTCTGACTTTTATCGGCGATTGTTTAATATTCCTAAATTAGTCCCCACTTACGGCAGCGTACTAGTACATGGACAAATTGCCACTTCCGGTGAATGGCGGAGATGCCGCTGACGCGGACGTGAGCTCGCCGCCAGAGGTCGTCCTCAGCAGGTCGGGGTCATGCGAGCGTCAATGCCGGATCTGCCAATCCACCACGGACATCAACCAACTCATATCGCCATGCCAGTGCAAAGGCACGCATTCCGGGTCACACTCGACAAGTCCAATTCGAATATTATTTCTACTAGCTGTCAATTTAGTTTTTAAAAAAATTGTTGCGTGGTTTTAATTTGAGACGATCACCTCGATTATTACTGCAGGCACCCTGAGGTTAGTCCACAAGGAATGCATCGAGACCTGGGCTGAGAAGTCACAGGTGTCGCGCTGCGAAATCTGCCGGACCCAGTTCAACATCATAAAATCGCCAAAGGTATCAATCACAGTTGGATCTAAAACTGACCGATCCGAGCCGAACACATAAACCATGTAAATATTCTTTGACGTTGTATTTGTTCGTTGTCATCGTCGTTGTCATTGTCACGCAGCCGTTCCGGGAGTGGCTGCGTCATCCGGCCACCTCGACCAGTCTGCGCTCGGTGGGTGTCGACCTGTGCTGGATGCTGGTGTGTCTGACGGTGCTGGGTTTGGCCGCCTGGCTGTGCACGTATGGCGCGTACAGCAGCACGTCGGCCGTGGTACGTGTCTCGCTGCTGCTGCTACGGGTGCTGCTCTTCGTTGTCTCCGCCAACGTGACACTGGTGTTCCTCACCGAGATCGTCCACGCTGTCAGGTACACGGTGGGAGCTATACTGCAAACCATGACTTTTATATTTAAAACGTTTTTGACCATCTCAATCCAGATTTAATAAACTGATTGCAGGCACCATTACTGTGGCTGGTTTAAATGGCGCAATCAAAACTTTCGACGTGAGATCGTCGGAAACGAACCACCAGCCACAAATGAGATGAGAAACAGACAACCCTATTCCTTCGACACTTCTAGGTAACTCAACAAAACCGAATTCTTTCGAAAGCTTTCCCGCTTTCCCGTGCTTTGCCGCTTTCCCGTGCTTTGCCACTTTTCCGTGCTTTGTCGCTTTCCCGTGCTTTGCCACTTTCCCGTGCTTTGCCGCGACACATGCAAATGTGCTCTGGTGGCGTTAAATGAAAACTGTGAGGGGAGGGGGGGTTCTGAACTGACGTCAGCGAGAAGAACAAAAGAGAGAAGAAGGTTGAAGGTTTCTCTGAGTGAGTGGGGAGCACACCTAGAAGCCTTGCAGGGAAGTCCAGGTTTTGGGATCGCGGTGTTTGCGATCTGATTATCGATAGCGATCTGATAGCGATCTGATGATCGTAGGAGATACAAATTTGGCATAGACCATCTCGGGAATGTAGTGAACAAATTCCAAAAATGTCATAGTGATCGGATGAATGGTTTAGGAATGCACAAAGAACATACAAACAAACATCTTTTCATTTTTATATATATAGATGTCGATGCTAATTCGGTTAATTCAAATTCACTAAGTGTAAGTTAGGTAGAACATTGAGAAAAGTGGAATTGGAAAGGATTGGTTAGAATTACAAAAATCTAAATCGACATTCATGCTAATCAAGGGAGTACGAGTTATAAATTATTCCAAAAGCAACTTTTTTAATTGATGGAAATTAAAGTATCAAATTTTAAATATTTTAAAATCAATGTGATGGTCGATTTATTCCAGTCTGATTTGCGAGCTGCCTGCCGTGCATCGAACGCTTAGCGAACGCACAGTTCACGGACTGGAAGGCGACGGGCATCCGCCGCCGCAAGAGGGCGCCTCCAAGTCGGAACCAATCAAACCGCTAAGGAAACGATCCAAATCTGAACCGTGGATCGGCCGTCAGAGGCCGCCCGCGATGACGGTGCAACTGATGACCATTGGTCGAGCAGCCAGCCACACTGAAACTAAAGTTTGAATCGTGGGTTTCAGTCGGGGCTCGATACATTTGCGCGTGTACATAGACAAACCTCCATTGTAAGGAAATTAAAATTATAGATGCACTCGGCCTATTGTGTGTAAAAAAACACTGTTTGCATATTTATTCATTTCGTTATTTACTAAACGTGAAGTAATCAAGAATCAACCCACAGACAAATTTACAATTTAAAATTCGTGTACGCAAAACGAATAATCGATAGAACATCGTGGATTTAATTTAGACTATGTCTTGAAACCTTGTTATAATACAATGTCGTTCACGAAAAAATCGATTAAAGCCTTGGATTAAAGACTATGATTTGCAACGAGACAATGAACAAATTCCTGAGCAGGTACAGATGTGGTTAAAATAATATATATTCTGTATGTATTAGACGCGTGTGGAGTCAAAGTTATTGATTAAATTGATTTTTATCCTCTTACATACTGGTTGGAGTTTGACCAGAATATATCGAAATTGATAATGCAACATGATCAATAGAAATTTTAATTTTCTTTGTTCTAAGTTATTGAAACGCAATCTCAACATATTTCTTTATTCGATTTATAGATTCACCAATTCAATATACAGAGATATGAGAAATTTCTTTGCCCGAGTGAAGATTTTTATTTGGCTTCCGAGTCACCTGTGGCTTCTGAGTCTTTCCGGAAATGTCAGTACCTTTGAATAAGGGTGGCGACTTTCCAGCACGATATCCCACAGAGAGTGTCCTTCAATCACTCATTGACCTTCGGAATTGTTAAGTCTTGGCCAGTGTCTTAGGACACGACGAATGTTTCTTTCCAAATAGGTTCTGATAGCGAAGAAACGGGCATCCCGAAATTAAAAGAGCAAGTCAACGAGAGTTAATAAATCTCTCCATTTTTGAAAGAGGAGTTATGCAACAATCAGATGCAGCTTTTTCATGTACAAAGTAATATTGGTTGAAGTCATTCGAACGTAAGGGCGTCATCTTGAATTTATGTCTTGAATGTTTTCTCGTGAGATCGACATGGTTTAACAAATATTTCTATGGAAAACAGAAACATCAAACGCTCCCGATCCCAACAAGTTTACAATTTCAGATTGACGAATTTTTTTTCATTTTATTTGTTCTAATTTCTTGGGTAATGACGAAAGTTTTAGGTGAGTTCGTATGTCTTTGTGTTTCGCAAATCTGCAATTTTTTTATTTCCTGAAAATCAGAAGTAAACGTAATTTATTGACGATCATGTTGCCGACTCTCGATTGCAGTCCATCTATCATTTTATTTCTTTGTTATTACTACCATCGGCTTCATATCTACCATTTTGGATTTTAAATAAAAGTGATGGTCGACCACTTGAAAGAACTTCGAAAATTTCGACATGAAAACGAGCAGCAGCATGCAGAGCGGTAAACTTTTTAAACATTTTTGTTGTTGCAGTTTGCTTTCAGTGGACAATGGGAGATTCAAAAGAAAATTCATGAAGTCATATTCCCTCCGATTGTTGTTGTTGGTCCTTGCTTATAGTAATGTCGACTCATGCTGCTTCCAAGGTCACAAACAACGGGGACGTTGACGTTCGAATTTCGCGGGGAAAATGTGTGCCACCAACAAATTATCACACATAACCTACATTTCATGTATTTTGCATTTTGTTGAAGGAATGCGAATCCTCTACTGTTTTACTGTGTTTGACACGTCAAACGTCATATGTCACATGTAATAAGTTATATGTAGGACGTCAAATGTTAACGTCAACCTGTATAATTGCAAATGGCGTCCGGTAGAATGCCACACGGTTCTAGTAACAAGTAATAAAGCAATCCAATGTAATCAAGAGTAATCACTTCGTTCTCCTCAGTTATTTCACCGCATTTTAACACATTTCTTCCATTTTTTAGTCACTCAAATATTTGTTTCCAATATTTCTCAAGAAAAACATTGAACCTGCCATACCAGCAAGAACTCAAAGATGAAGGAAACAAATATTTGAAATCATGGTAACAAATTCTAAGATTTCATCTTTGCAGTTCACACAATGGCCAAACGATGGTCACACATGGCCAAACGAAAGAGGAAGACAACTAAAAACCAAAAAATAATAAACAACCACCAAAATAAAATAAAAAACTTAAATTAATGACCACCTAAGGCCACCTACAAATAACACCAGCCAATATTGGACACAACACCACCATCACGGTGACCACTACAACTCCACGTTCGTTACCACAAAAGACGTTTCAGCAATCAATCCAGTTTAAACTAACTCTTTTCCTTCTTCCCTGCCAATGCAGAAGACACAGAAAGTCTCCCATATTTCCTGTTGTTATTCTGAAAACCATTATACCGATCGTCTCCCAAAATGTAGTGTAATTACAACATGGAAAGGCATTAAAATCAAAAGGTTAGAAATTTGGCCTTCAACTTGTGCAAAACAGGTTATACAGACTGTATCGAGGCAAAAAAGTTCAAATTTTACATTCAATCACGAAAAAATGTGGCTATAGGCGTCAATCAAGATGCGTTTCCATCTTCCCGAGACCCGAGTCACAAGGAAATTATAGATCAGCCATAATATTCTAGTTAATTAAAAGTTTAAAAAAAACCTAGTTAAAAATCGAAGGTGCGTTCGCACATTGAACAGAATTGACGCGTGCCGCTCGTCCGTGTTTCGACACGAAAACATGTGGCGCTCTCGAATGACAATTCATCCATCTCAAGATTTTCAATTGTGCTTGATTGTTCAATTTTTAATAAGATTCGAGTGTGTGATTTATATCGCTTGCCCTGGACACGATCTCCAAATTCTACAGAATAATTGCCCCAATATCAAACACAATTGATATCTCTCAAGCAACTTCAAGCATGCTTACAGTGTAACTAGGGTATTAACGATTTTAATTACAATTCGACAATAAAAATTTGTTTCTTTCATTCGGCCTGTCCCGAATTCACCATTTGATAGATTTTAATTACAGTTTGATGAAACCCGTCCGACCTTTTTGCCGTCATCGCTGCACCGAAGCACCGATGCTCTTTCGGTGCCAGTTGAGTATCGATGTCTTTGGGAGGGTCACAGGAAGATAGACTGGCTTTCATTGTCTGGCCGTGTCAGGTTTGCGTTGTGAATGATGTGCTGGGGCCGTTTTGAATGCTAATAAGTAAACAGTCGCTTGTTAGAAACCAAATGTCTACGTTTACCTAATGACGAGGGGAGAGAAAAAGGAGGAATCCTCATTTTCCTCTCACCATCATGTCATGCAACCTTAAAAAAATGGACACTGAATAAATGTTTTCTGACATCGCATCACCGAATTATAAATGGTCTGCTGTCAGATATATTTTACACGGCATTAAAAAGGCAAGCTATATTATTTACTCGTGTTTATCTATTTCTTAATACCGTGTTATCTGGAATTTTCCAATCTTTATTGTAATCCTGAATTTTTTTTAATATGTCCTTTCCGCGTTTACTTACGAACGGCTTGACGAAATTGAACAAAATTTTAACTGTAGCTTCGCAACTTCGCAAATTTGCAATCGACTGCAAGTTTTTTCATGTCTCGATTTTACCTATTTCTCGAGAAATCAGCCGTTGAAGTTTTAAACATTATCATCGCTTCGCCGGAAAATTCATATATGGTGTCCAAACTAGGTTGGCTATAACCGACAGGGAAACTTCCTGTATAATTGTTAACTTAATTGAATGCCTCCGGGATTCCTCTTGATGGCGCTACACTCGTAATTAAAAAAACTACCATTCGATCATGTGTGCGTTCGAGTACTTTGACCCTTTGATATGTTTGATTTTCACTTTTGGTTTTGTTATACTCTCTTCTCTATATTGTTTTATATTTGATTTGATATTATTTATAATCCTGGGAAATGGACGTTTAAATTTGTGTCTATCATTGACTATATCGCATCTATTTCAGAAATATTTCACGTAACATTGATTTTGGTCGGCAATGACCTTTGATATGCTGAAGAAAGAAATTGCTTGGTTAATGCAAATTTGATTGTTTTTGATTTTGGTCGGTCAAAGCCGTATGCCGTATGCTGGTATGCTGAAGAATGAAACTGTTGGCTATTATAAATTTGCCGTGCAGTGTACTGAACTATAATTTTGATCTTGGTTTGATAACATGCAGAAGATGTTGGTTTGACTGGGCGGTCGCTTTGCAATACTAACTACAGTTTTGAGATTATTTTGTGTTTTCGTTAGTTGTACTAATTTGAGTATTAGCCATGAAATAATGTTTTATTTTATTTATCTACCCTACAGAGTCAAAAATACATTTTTGAAACATTTATTCGTCGGTTCCTCAATAGTTGTTTACAATGTGAGGGACTTGATCATCGCGTCAGACCCTATTTTTGTAACTGTACGCTTGTAATTAAATCTATACTGACGTTGAATAATAAAAAATAGAATAACTAGTCACAAGTTAAAGGGCTGTTACAATTACAATATGTAGCCACAAGCAAGCCCCCAAGAGAGGGGCCTATGGCGGGGGTCGAACGATCAGTTGTATCTGAGATATTTGTTAAGGAGGTCCAGAACAAGAACTAGAACTCCCAGGAGGCGACCTAGTAATTTTGTCTAGCCCAGGCTTAGTATAAGCTACCTAGGTAGGGATCTTTAACGTGTACCTGACATCGTACAGCCACGGCTCCCACGGCTTTACTTCCATTCCGAAGGAAGGCGCTCTCGCCCGAAAAATTCCGAAGGTGTCGGCCGGAATCGAAACCGCGATCACGGGGTTTTGTTCTTAACTAGTCGTTCGACCCACCATAGGAGGCCCATCCGCTGCTTGTGGGTGCATATTGTAATATACGTTTTTTTTATGCATGTGATGGACAGACACCATTTCGGTTTGTCCATACCAACACGCAACTCTTCCTCTGACCTCAACCTAGACACAAAAGCGCACGTAAGAATTGTGAAACTCCAAATTACGTCACTGCGAAGTATTGAATAGTCTTGTAAACGTCTTGTCATATTTTGAACACTCGAATACGCAGTTCGCGAATAAAAAGAAAAGTCTGGAGACTTGTGATCCTTTTTTTTCCACCAAAAATCATATTGTTACGCAACCAAATTCACTGTGCCTTTTATACCCACGACTGGTGACTTTCACGAAACATTGAAACTGGGCAACAGTGTTAACCGGGCAAAAGTGAGCGATAACAAAATGGCCGTCAACTTAAAAAGTTTTATTGTTGGACTAAATTAACAATAAAAAAATACATGTGCACGTCTTCTTTTACACTAGCAATTGAAATTAAGAATCTTGAGTAAAAAAGTAATCTAATTATTTTTAAAGAAAATGTTTCACACACCTTTGTTGCATTCACCAAAATGTGAATGCACTGTTGTCAAGTTGGAGCGTTGCCGCTCAAATTTCAAAATATTCTTACTCATTATTTATTTTTTGGAGAAATAAGTGTTTTATTATAAGACGAATTCCATTGAAAGAGTATTAACGAATGGCTTTCATAAAAGGTCAATTCAATACAAGAGGGGTTCCCGGCTTTGCCTGGGTTTACAGTAACCACCAATGAAATAAAAATTTAATTGTTTAAATTTACCGGCTATTTTACGT
>JAQGBY010004330.1:0-16861 GCA_034698785.1 Mycogona germanica | reverse complement strand
GATTACGTCATCTGCGCATGCGCACAAGCCTCAATTGTGGACATTGGGGATTGTGCGCATGCGCAGACGACGTAATCTGTGAATGATAATCAGATTTGAAAAGAAAGACCAATATGTGGCCGCAGTGTAACCAGGGAATTAGGGGGAAATGGTAACCTGGAACCAATCGACAAGAAACATATAGTGAATTTTTTTAATACAAATATTACCATTAATCGGAAATATAATTTTTAATAGTTATAAAACAATAGCACTTCATTGCAAAAATGATGTAAGGTTAGGTAATGCAGTTAACAGAATTACATTAAAATAAGAGGATATAGATGAACTGTAATCCAACCACAGGACAAGATCTATTTTAAATGTTTGTTAAGGAGGTTCACCGATGATTGAACATCTTAATATCCCCCAGGTAAACGACCTGGAAATTTTGCGAACCTAGGCTGCCTAGGAAAGGGATCTTTAAGAACAAGAACTATAAATATATTAATAATAGATATCAATATGGTGGAATAGTATTGCATATTAAAATAAGGAAAAGGACAAATCCTTATCTTATTTTCAACTCGAGCCATCCCAGCGTAGTTCTAGATTATAGTTGAACTATGCACCTGCCATTTTTTAATATTTGTTATCAATCTGAGGTTTCGAAATGAAAGCCATAGTCATTCAGATTTCAAGTCACACAACTTAGAAACTGTTAGGTTCATCCAATTTTCGTCTAAGATTATTGAAACCGACGTTGAACTCGGGTTGAACTCGCTCCAAGTGGTGCATCGAAAATCATAAACTGGGGGTATCAGAGTTTTCCCTTAGCTATCGAATAGAAAGTGTGCCGTTTAAAAAAGATCTTATGCTTATTGCGAATCAACGCTCGTAAGTTTTCATTATTTGTAGCCAGTTTACCTGTTTCGATTTGAGAGGGCGCGATTTGTCGTGTCACTATCTTTCCCTTATATTGCACCCTGGTGGTAGAGATACATGTACACGTATATATTTTGTATATATATACATGGTGGCACATGATGATGATGATGATGGGAGGTTAAGAGCTCTCGCGCCATCCTTGTGTGCTGCCATGCATTGCAAATGGCCTTCCCATCGAAATGCATTGGGATTGTGCGCCGAGTCTTGCATTTATTTTACCGGCATCAAAGCTGTGCGATAAAATTGACCATTCTGAATCCAGAAACAACAAGTTAAGCATTCCGAAATTCGTTAGACGCAGGTGATCATGAAATGCGTCGAAAAAATATTTAATTAAAAAATATTGATCAGTACAAATTAAGACGATACGCTGGATAAAGTTGAATTCGAATGGCTAGCTAAGTTTGTGAAATTGATCCGCAAGACAAAATCTGAAGTGATCGTTTTAAGAACAAAAGTTGCCTGTTTTGCGCATTTCCAACACAATGTCATAATTAATTCTCAATTAAAATACATGGATCTACAAAAAACAACATAACTTTTGGTCGAAGCTCGACTTTCTGTACGACTTTAGTACGAGTGATTTGTTATTTCTTAATTGATAAACATTTATTAATGTCTCTAAATGGATTCCTAATTAAACATTGACACTTTGCTAATAATGTATTACTATTAATGCACCATTCAACAAAAATACAAAAGCTGATGATTTCCAGTATTGTTTAAAAAATTTCACATATCGGGAATCGAACGTCAGTTCTTCAAGTCGAATACAGTTAGATCGTGACGATCGAGAGATGGAATGGAAGGGAGGGAGGAGGAGGGGGGGGGGTATGAGGAGGACCTTAAAGTAACTGGGTGGCCAGGCGATCAATAAATAATAAACGGCACAAAGAAGCCGCCGCCCCTCCTATAGCTTCTATACCACCACACATGCACTCACATTCTTCCATGTTGATTGATTCATTAAGGTCTTGGTTTCTTCCCTCTTCCCGTAGCCATCTCCTAGAACCAATGCACGTATTTTTTTTTACCTCGTCTTCCAGTAACAAATTTTCCCCTCGTCTTTATAGTTGTCTCCCGAGAAAAGATTTATTCTCGTAATAAAATGTTAACATTTTTTTAAAAGAAAAAAGGGAAAACACATACATGCATATTATCGGCCCTGTACAGGTATTTCCGATCGGTTTTGTCCGCAACTTCAATTTTCCAATCGAGAGGTTGCTTCTCGATCATTTTTTAAATGAACGTATTTTCTATCCAGATTTCTTACTAGACTCAAGAAACGATTCAATAAAAATTTGCATTAAAATACACTTAAATGATCTGCTAAAGAGTAACCGTTTAATATGTTTATGATCGATCAGTAATTTGTAATGCTAATATTAAGTCGTTAATTCTTGAGGCAATCACTTTTTCTTAGTACGGTTTCGAACTCGTCGAACGCTTTGCAAAAATCTTTTTGATAATAGCAAGTTATTGGTCCCAACACGATGACGTTTTTCTGCATCGCTACAAAATTTATGTTCCCCTAGCTTGATGAGTAAAAAAACGAGTTAAAATTAAAATTGTAATTGTAATTGCAAATTTGCAATTTGTCAAAGGCATTCATTCTGTACTATATTTTTTTATTTGCGGCCGTACGAAAACGGCGCTTTCATGTTTTTACGCAGCATCCGTGAATCTCGACACGACAACTTTTGGCAAGAGCGCAGTTGCCATGCGGATGGGCCAAAAACTTTGCGAATATCCGTTATTTCAACAGGTGATATCCGTCTCCGTACAAAACCAACAGTGGAAACAATTGGTTTATCAAAAATCTAGTCGATCATTGTTTTGTGCAGGATCGTGCCACCACTTTTGTTTTTCCAAAGCATTGTTGGTTTGAAATACAAGTAGTTTTAAAATCGCCAGCGCTGCCTCCAGTCTGGAGAGCACTGGTATATATGATGCCGCTGCACTTCCCAGTAATAGCGCTTTAGCTTGGTGCTGAAATTGCAAAGATGAGCTATCGCGTGTACAGGGTGATTTTATTCTTGCAAACCTATTAAAAGCGTTGGTGGACAACGTTGTGGCTTTTTATATCTACAGATCCGTTGCCAGCCGTTGTTTTTATTTTCGAAATACTGATTCATGGTTTTTGGTCGCGTTTTGCGGAAGTCAAATTTTTAGAATGTTCTTTACTGTTTTGCGCTGGTCGAGTGTTATCGTAATGACATTCCAGCACCGATAATTACCCGTATTATGCGGGTTCCTATTTTGGTCGACGCAATTTCGTTACGTCAAGATAACATTCTTCCCAGCCGAGGCGATCGCTTTCTCTCGAAAGATACTCTGGGGAGAAGGAGGGTGTGTGTAGGGAAGGGGTGGGTGGAGAGATGCGAGAGAGGATGAAGAAGTTTATCTTCTTAGGTATGTTCTTCGATTCGTCTGTCAAGACCCCAACACATGATGAGAGTAATTTGTCACACATGGGCGGCTGCATCATGCATTTATCCTCGCGAGACTCGAATCCGTGATGCGGCGATCATATAAGTGGGGAGATCAGATTTACCGGACTTTCCACGCTAGACATGTAATTTGAAACATCATACCACAACAACAACAACATTAAATATATATTGCAGAGTGATTTTTAGTTAGAGTCTGTTAGGTGACCTCAGGACAGGGTCTTGATTGAAGCTCGCCACTTCATTCGTCAGTAATCCCGCCGTGTCCCGCAGCCAGTTACTTATCTATGCAATTTTTACAAATAAAAATAATTATGGTGGCACCTCTCTCATTACTATTTTATTTCTTTATTCGACGAAATCTACCCATTCGCTATTCCAGCTAAACACATCATCTCAGAGTGGTTCATCCAGTTCATTTAAATGTGGGCACCACATCTCATCACTAGGCGGCGCGCGTTTCATCATTGGACAGGTGACGACAGGTTGAAATTATCGCCGCTAGTGACGCTAAGTTCGCCAAATTACAATTCACCGCCGGATAAGCTATGAAATGTTTTTTTAAAAAAATATTATACGATGGATCATTTTATGACTCTATGGGAACATCTTTGTTTTTGTATAAGCGCGTTGATTTCGGGAATGTCTCCCAAATTGTCCTTAAATGAGCGACTGATTCTCTGGGGTGCCATCTGAGTATATTAGTAACTGTGAAGCACAGAGTCCCATATGCCAAAATATAATTAAAAGCCCAAGTTCAACTGACGATCTATCTGGAAAGGAAGTGACCTATGTATTCGGGGTTCCATGCCCGCTGTTAATGGGATGTGGGAGGGGTCTCAGGAGTAAATGCCCTCTCTCGTACGGGAGAAGGAAGGCCTGGAGGGGGGCGGGGTAATGGACAGAAGCGGCATTTCGCCTTCCTCTTTCCGAGAGTCCTCTCACTCCGTCTTCGGCTCGACGTCTGCGTCGCCGCCGCCACCGCCGAAAGAGATCCCGAAAAAATGCAATTTATTTTCTTTTGGAAAGAAAACATTTGCGGCGGATTGGAATGGGGTTGGAGCGTTCTGTTTTTAAAGAGTCCCCCCCCCCACTCACCACACCCCTCCCACGCCCATTTCTCTCAGCCTCCTATGTACTCCCCACCCCTCAGTTTTCCTTCAGGACTCTCAGACGCGCGTGCCACTTCCGTGAGGGATGATGGGAGGGGGATAAATAAATCTGCACCATGTGGGGCACGTCTGGATTCTCGGGATTCTGTGAGAGGACAGCAGGATTTTTTTTTTTGGTAAAATGGTAGCGATTCAGGTGAATCTTGATGTACTTTGTATGCACTATTTAAAAAAATAATCCGTTGTTGGTTAGTGAAAAATTGTTCAATTGTTTCGAATGTGTACCATTTGAAGTGTACCTTAGGTACGTTTTTCTGCATTCTAGCAAATATGGATGTAGGTTCCAATAGTTTTTCAACATATGATATGGATTTGTTGACGCTTAACAGGTCAACATTATTTAAATTTATCAAATCTTGATTCTCAAAAAAACAAAAAATAAAAACAGATGATGCTCCGAGCAAAACACACTTTACAGCGCAGTAGATATTGAGGTCTTACTAAAACGTTAAAACTGTCATCTTAAAAAGATGCTTCTGCGTTTTATTTACCCCAAAACGAGATATTTGACGTCTCATATCTTGTCCCAATTTTGGAAACGAGGAAACGTCTCATCTGAATAAAGGAGATGGAGAATCTCCTTTTCGGAAACGTTTGATCTTCTTTTTTATTTCCATAAAAGATGTCTGAGTGTCTCTTTTGCATTCCTGTGATTCCCAACTTTCCCCACCAATTTCTTTGTGTCTTATAAGTTCTATTTTAACTACTTATTTTGTAACTCTTTATTTTGTATCGCAATTGCCACTCAAATAGAGAACATTATTTATACCCTCCTAATACCGTTCCACGTTTGTTCCAATGGATCCATAAGAAAAAAAATGAATTCGAATCAGTTGTTTCATTTCCAATTATTTAAGACGGATCTTTGGCGTTTGCGTAAATTCAGGACTCAATTGCCTCCCAATTGGTTCGAAGTGTCTCCGGAAGATTATCTGCGTGTACTGATTATCTGAGTGATGTTGGTATGTGTTTTTCCGCATCTTTCACTGGTCTGTTGGCTGATGTCTAACCAAATATTTAGAGAAAAATTTGCAATAAAAGTTTCACTTATCGGCACGTCTGTTCAACGGCCGCCAGAAAGAACATGTTGTCGAACGCGCGATCGTTGCCCATTCAGCTTCGATTTGTAAATATTTATTTCCACTACCGCCGCCTTGCGGACACATTTTTTTCGTGGTGTCGTCGTTGGCATATGGAAATGTGGTGATAAGATCGCTACATCTGTCTTTGAAGCACTCTATATACTATTGGTTTAACTGCCAGACCCGAGAGACGAAGAAATTTTGTACACAGGTACATCGTTAAAAAGCATATAATAATTTACAGATCGTCGAGACAGCTTATTAATTAGAATCCTTACAGTGTATAATTGGTCAACGAAAGGCGGTTTATAAATTATAATTATGAATAAAGAGGTTGGAAAGACGAGTGTCTAGTAAAACCTCTTGTTTCTCAATTCGAGAAAACACCCGACTTACACCACTATAACATTCTATCGGTTGGCTGCTCTTAATTGAACTGTACATGTATACGTGTGTATGTATGAATAGTATTGCGTCGTTGGAAAAAAGGTTTTAGCCATTAGTGATTTCCAAAACCAGTGTAAGCATAATCAGGATGCGAATAGACTGGCAGTTTTTTGACAACGTTTTTGTTCCTGTTTCGTAAAGAGAGAATCAGAAATTGTGTCGGCTTGTCAGCGTTTCGGCCGAGATATGACGGATGATGATGTTTTGATTTGGCACGCGTTGGCACACATCGGCACTCGGAAGGGGTAGTTTTTATTATTTTTAGTTCGGAGCACGCTCGTCCGACGTGTTTGGAGAACGAATTATCGGATCGAGTCAGCATAGTAGAAAAATTGCAGTTTTTTTTTGTGGGGAACACCTCGTGGATGAATATTCTGTATTACGTTTATTCGTGTACTAAAGCATTTGAAAGCTCCGCTCGGCTGTCCCCCGAAAATTCGAATATTTGAAATCATAACGTTATCACACTGTAATTGTAAATTCATCACGTGGTGGTATAACGTCATGGCAATGGCGTCGCAACATGTGATTTTTTAAAAAAAATTGGGGTTCCAAACGCCTGATAGTTTAAATATTTAATCGCTTCATAACAAAAATGTATTTTCTTCCTATTTTGTGAAATAGTACTCCGAGGTATTCATTGAATAATAATTAGGCATTCGGGATCTAGTGTGGCAAATGTCGCTGACATCAATGGTAGCGCGTGATTGGCGTTCGAATGTTCAGCGCCATTTTGGCGAAGTGGAGACGCCATCTTTGAATTTTCAGGCGAAGCGATGGCGATGCTTAAAACTTTAACGACTGATATCTCGAGAAATACTCAGAATCTAGATCTGAAATAACTTGCACTCAACAACAAACTTGCGGAACTATCTACTGCTCAAATTTTATTCAATTCCATTAAGCTGTTCATAAGCCCTACCTCGGCTGTTTGAGATATCGGTATGTGTACAGTAAGTATATATCGTGTGGGGCCATCGACCTTCCGTGTTCGGCGGTAACACACCCACACCATTTGTTAATCAAATTATGATCAAATACGAGTGCACGTTAGTTTAATTAAAGAGCTTTCGTAAACTCCTATGCTCTCCAATTAACTACTAAACTGTTGCCATTACATGTAGCGATTTACTCTGATCGTTGTCAGGAACCCGCACCGTGTCCCGACGTTGTTTCACGTAGAACACATGTACAGTACACGTTCGTTCATGGGCGGGTTTATTTAAATTTTTTAACAAGGTTGACTATCGAAGTCTGTCTTCTCATGCTATTAAACTTTTTTATTGTGCATAAAACAGCGGCAGCGCAACCGGTGTTGATTTACGAATACGATGTCGTCGACTAAGTGATTTACGCGAACGAAGATGGTTTTCTGAGTTCGAAGATTTATCTGAATGCATTCAACTATACTTTAAAATTATAATGGCCTGAATTAGGGCGAACTAGATTATATTTTTGTGTGTTAAAGAGTCTTCGATCTGTGTTAAGGTAATGACGAAGGTATTGAGGTCTGTTTCTTGGATACGTCACATGTACATCTACGTTCTCGCAGTTCTCTGTTCAAAATTCACCCGTTAAATTGTAGTTTGACTTTTAGTTTATCATCGTCTGGCTCGAGGCCTTCGTTTTGTTCACCTAACTCAAAATGTGAGTGAGGCCCGTTAGAGAGGAGGGGTTGCATCGTAAAGGTAGCTGGTAATTTGATGGTGATGGTGGTGGTGGTGAGGCGAGCGGGGTACAATTGCAATGCATAATATTGGAAATGTGAGGGCAAGCGTGTGTGCACACAACCGAAGAAGCATCGTTTTTGGACGGGTTTGGTAACCTCCTGAGGCCCACCCGGACCGGAACCAGTTCCTGGATGTTAGTGACTCGTTTTGGTTTTAGCGACCGAACTCTTACTTAAAAAATCGTTCATCAGGTTAGCGTTGTTGAACCAAAACGAAATGACATTTTCATTGAAGAAAACATCAAGATATCTTATGGCTTGCAGTCAATCGCACTTGATTGAGCGTGTACAGTACATTTACAGTACATGGGATCTCTGGAGGATATTTGCAAGGTCTTGGCCGTACGAGCGGCCACCGCGTTTAAAGGTTGCCTCTCTCTCTCTCTCTTTAAAACTGCGCGAAGCCGCAAAAAAAAAGTTAATAATAATATTCGTCATAAACTAGAAATCGTCAGACAGGAGGATGGCAGTTAATTTAGATTAAATTTGCAAATGACCCCCGCGCGTATAATCGAAAGATTGCACTCGCCGATAAGCCGGCAGCTAGAAAAGCGTTGTTTGAACAAGTTTGTGCGCCTGTAAAATTGCTCGGCCCCATAGTTAACCGGACGCTCCAACCAGCTCACGATTTTCAAGATGGCCGGACGACTCGCCTCGGGCACTATGCCGTCGATCGTTGTCCTGGACATGACTTCTTCTCCAAACCCACTCCCCTACTGGCGCCACCCATGCAGCAGCCATGGTTTGAGTCTCAAGACGAGATTTTCTACTGAAAATGGGTCAAGAAATAGTCTAGATCTTCTCCATCCCGGTCTCTCGGTTCTTATCTGGATTATTTTGGGATTAAACTCTAGTTTATCTCTTGGCGAAAGACAGAATTGTATTATTTTATTATTATTTTGTTGTATTGTAGTATTATTAAGCACCGAGAGGGGTACAGAATCTTCCTGTTGTGACCCGTCACTTCAGTGAATTAAAAAAAAAAAATTCAGTATAATTATAAAAGAACTTCAGAATTTTTAGAAATTTTTCGTTGATTTTCTACTGAAATTGGACCAAGAAGAAGTCTGGATATTTGATCCTTTAAATGACTTAATCCAATAGATATACTTGAGTTTAACCACAAAAGAATCCAGATAAGAAACTAGAGATCAGGACGTAGAAGATTCAGACTGAATTGAATTTTTTCAATACAATTATAAAAGTATTTCTGAATTTTAGAAATTTTTCGATCCAAGTTGTCCAGTTGTTTGTTTCTATTCATTTCGTATAGCTCGGGTATTATAGAATGCACCCTCGAGTTATCGATTTATCTCGTTTTGTGAATCTGATAATTTTTTTTCAAATTTTATGTCTGGTAATCAGCATCTGAGACTAAAATTTTCGACCACTACCAAAACTTGGTGATCAAAATTTCCGGGAGCGATCGATGAAACCAACTTTCTCATCAGCCATGAGAGAGCAATTTTTTTTTCGAAAGTTTACTCCAGACTTTCGTACCCCAAAACCTCACCTCATTATCTTAGAGTCTAGACTCGTCTTCGGATAAGTGGTCCACAAGCTGTCTCGCTTCTTGATAACCGAGTCGTCAGGCATATCGACACCATGGGTGGTGCGAAACTGTAATACACGGCGAAGTATCCCACTTCCTTTAAATTCTTAACGCGTTTCGAACAGATATGAAACCTATAAAAATTGCGAAAAGTTTATTTTTAAGTTTTGATTCAACGAATGTCAGCAATGCTTTCCCACAATGCTATGTGGCTTCTCATTTTAAACCGTTCCACATCGTTTCATTCTTTACTCGCCAGATTCGTTGTGATCTTGCACGAGACTCAGAGCGCACCTAACGGTCAGATTGATTGGATTTGATCCATCAACGTCCATCAAAATTATAATTCTATTTTGAGTCTCTCGCCTGTTGCCGAATTCCTTATCGCCATAATACGACGTTGTGTCACGTTGCCAGCCGTTTATTGTGTTAGTATTCCAATCATTTGCCCCCTCTTGACCTTGTATATGATATTGTATAAGACAGTACAGGAATCACAGTACAGCTGTCGATAGCGTTCCTATGTGCACTAGCGCGTATCTGACCCGTCGCCCCCTAGTGCTCGCTAGCAACATTAATTCGTGTTTTCGCCGGTAGTTGGGACCACACCAAAAACGATTTCTGTTGTGCCTGTTGATCTGCATGTCCCGTGCCCAAATCCACCATTGCGTTTCTCTTAGTCGTCTTGACTGATATTGTATAAGACAGTACAGGAATCTCAAAACACTGATCATTGAAGAAATACACACACGTACAAAAATCAAAACAAATTGAGATCAACTTAGACGTTGCTGCTCCTGTTTGTCCTACCAAACAAATTTTGACATTGCTATTGTTTGGAAGTTGTTGTGTGTGCTGTGGGACTCCGTGGCGTCCACTTTTAAAAGACCGACGGTCATAAAACCAATTCAGAGGTGTTGAGTGGTTGAGAGGAATGCGTGTTTTCTTCGTGGCCCGTGATCGCGGTTTCGATTCCGGCCGACACCTTCGGAATTTTTCTGGCGAGAGAAATTCCTTCACACGCCTTCTTTCGGAATAGAAGTAAAATCATGAGCCGTACCTGTACGATATCAGGCCACGTTAAAGATTCCATTCCTAGGCAGCCTAGGTTAGGCAAAATGTCCAGGTCGTCTACCTGTGGTCCCTCCTTAATAATTTTTTTATGTAAGCCAATTCAAAGCTGCCTTCATTTAGGAAAATAGTACATTTTTCTAATGTGGTTCCTGCGGCTCTTACAAGCTTCTTATCGGACGATACGTTCTACACTATACAATTAAATAAATCGTTTATGACAGTCATGTCTATTCTGTCCTATTAAGCAGTACATGTTTGCTTACATGTTCCGCATGTCAGATAGATTCAGAAAACGAGTGATGTACACTGTACGTGTGACGTGTGTAATATTGCTGACATTTGAACGATGGCGGCTTGTCAATTGTTGTCGGTGGGAGCAGGCGCCACCAATACAGGTACTTGTTACAGGTACAATTTATTAAAAAAATTATTTTGACCTGTCAGTGTTTTTTCAGGAGGGATATGTTCCAAGACTTGCAGCGGAAATGCTTGCAGCGAAAGATCATAAGCAGCGCTTTAACCAATTCGCTCGTGGACGGATTGTACGCTCTATTGATCACCGATTCATTAAGTTGTCTTGGTCGAGATAGTCGCGTTAAAAATAGGTCAATCAAATTGCCAGGTTGCGCACGGAGAAAACGAGAAAGATGAACTGGTTTTGAATAATGTCGATGATGGCATTCCGTTCGAATGTGACGTTTTTAATTGCGATCCAATTGTTCGAACACAATCGAGCAGATACACACTAATGATTCACGCGATACAATGCCGATCGTGATATACGACCATATGCGCACATATAATCCATCGCCAACGCCATCTGCCGAGCAGTCGCTTAAACTCATCGCAAATCGAATGTGCTGGATCATAGACATAGATAGACTGAGTGGAGCAGAGGTCAATGTATTTTCACGAATTCCCATTTATCATACCACCAAGAAATCCTACAACACGCAAACTTTGGCACGTCAAAAACTTGCGGCCATTAAAAAAAATACAGCCTACCCTTCAACGGAGGAGGCAGGAAAATCGCAGAAACCAGTACAAAATCGAGCTGCCCTATTATCATAAGAAAGCAAAGAGTTAACCAGTCGCATCTCATTATTGCTAACAGGTGAAACGGCCACCAACAACATTTTAAATGGCTTAAACGATACTCACCGAATGCTCTGTATACTATAATCTGTGTATCTCGCATAAAATAATGATTCTTATTATATACGACGTCGGAGAACTATTTTCTGTATGGTTTGCGTGACGTTTGCAATTGGCCTCGACCGGACCGCAGTTTTGCTCCAAGGCTGCGAGGGACTTTTTCTCTTTGCTTAATGAGGTCAAAGGGGGCGCCACCTGCGAGCTCCGTTAATCGGTCGGGAGTGCGCCGCCCGTGTTGCCGCTTGCCGGCTGCGTTAGGGTGTCGGGGCGGCCCGGCTAATGACAGGACGGGGTCGCCCATTCAATCTCGCCCTCGACGACTCACGCAACCCTAATTATAGCGCGGCGCTGGCCACCGCTTAATTAATCGCCTGAGCCGTACACGTACGCTACCAGCCAAAGAGATTCACGAGTAGAGCGCAAATCGGGGTAAACGGGAGACTTCTATGCATGTTGGCGGACATCAGAACTTCTCTCGGGTCACCTTTATCGCCTGTCTTGGACATGAACCACACCCGCCACCCACGACCTCACTAATCGAATTCTTGAAACATTTCTTGAAACATCTGTAACTATAAACTAAAACGCCGGGGATTGCAGGACTATAATTAGAAACTAGACAACGAAGATAGTTTAAACGTAAAATTTATAACATCTTCCTGCGGTGCAATAAACTATCTAGCTATCTGCTTGTGCAATTTTATTTAAGAAATTGAAGATTTGCGAAACACAAAAGACAAACGTAAGAACTTACCCAAGAATTTCGTCATTACCCAAAGATTTGAAAAATATAACAAGAAATTTTTACCGTATCTCTGGCTATCAATAGCTTTCGGAGCAACCACGTAACTATAAATAAAATGGTGCCGATAACTATGTTTACAAACAAAACAAAACGTAACCCAATACATCTATCATATCTTCTGAAATGATTTATCAAATTGCTTGACATTTTGTACTTAAAAAAATGTTTGTGGAGGGGGTTCACCGTTGATTTAACATCTTAAAACCCTTCAGAGAGCGACCAGGAAATTTTGCCTAACCTAGACTGTCTAGGAAAGGGATCTTTAACGTCCCGATATCGTACAGGTACGGGTCATGATTTTATTTTAGAAGTCCAGGTACGGGTCATGATTTTATTTTAGAAGTCCAGTTTAGGGTCACGTTATTTTGGACCACCCTGTATTCTAATGATGGCTCTTGGGACATGCATTATAATGATTAATGAAGTAGCAAATTATATATCAGATAGCTTCATTTAATTCACTATGGGCCATTTAAAATTCTGTTTTTACATGATTTTTCTGAATGAGAAAGCCTGAAAACGAACAACGGAAGCGAGACTACTCTTTACTTCCAATTCGATAAAATAATACAGGATTTAAAGGGGTGCTCGACCAAACAGAGATGGAGGTATAAAGTGGAATGGGTGGGGTGAGTGAGGGTGGAGGTGGAAGAGGTGGAAAAATGCGTGGATGAAGATATTTGAGAACGGAATTTCACTCGCTGCGTGACGAATTTCGACCAGTCATTGGGTGTTAACTGTTGACACCATTATTGAACTCTACCTGCGAGTAAGTGCCTCTTAAGGGCCTGCCAATATTTACAGAGCAAGTTAGCGAACGAGGCAGAAAATTGTTCTCTTCTCGAATTGTTTTATTTATTTATTTGGTACCTGCACAGGAAAAGTATTGCGTGTCCACACACACACACACCTGGTCCATCTTCGAGCTGTTCGGATGAGCTCATAAACATTTTCTTTTACCGATGGTGTGTGTAGAAATACATGTCCGCATGCCGGTGATTGTTAAATAGTTATGACCACATTAGTGGATACAATCTAATTTATTTAAACTTTATTGTTGTATGTTTTTTATTTATTTCTTTATTGTGAAAATTATATATCCTTCGTATATTGCGTTCAGCGCACAAATAAATATATCTTTCGACTTAATCATCCTGACTAGGTTTGGAATATTATTCGACTGAATGATTAAAAAATATTTAGGCAGGAATTCGACGAGTTTGTCCACCACTGACCTAAGGTGTATAACTCGTTATTTATTTAGCCGAAGTTGCGTTCAACATTTGAGCAACCAGAAAATATATATCTCATAGCTCTAGTCAACCTCCGAATGCAAGGAAGGCGCGGGCGAAACTCCGAAACAACATCAACAAAAAATCTGCCAACAGAAATTCCCCAAACCCGATTGCAATAAATAATAGCGTACTATGGGTTTGCCACATAAATTCCTAGGAATTTGATGTCACTGCGAAGGGGGGATGGACTGGCCTAATGAAACCAGCACATCCCTGTTCTTATATAAGGAGAAGCCAAGATTTCCGGTCGAATTTTTTTAATTGTTTTTAAAGGTTAGTGAACGCGAAAAATAAAATTCAGCCGCAAAATTAGATCCCCATTGTCGTTGTTACTGATCTCTTTAACGCGAAAAAATTCATCATTTTCTAAAAAGTGAGTGTTTTCGTCGAACAACATTCTATCCAGCTCCAAATTTTCCCCAAAATTTTTTATTTGTCCCTGGAAAGTGATATAGTGGCATCTGTAACCGGTGTTTCCCCTGTACATTGATTCATGTAGGAGTTGAAAGATTTAAGAACTGTCATGGCGACGTGGAAGCAAAATTTCGTCTCGTCTTCATTCGGAATCCAAACTCGCTCTGAACCGGTGGTAGCGTTTAATGTTTCGGTTCAAATTGCCACTGGCGACGTTGGATCGAAAACTGAAGTGCAGAACGCCACTCGGTTCACCTTAGTTTCTAATGGAATTGGGCATCCGCACTAGAAAAACTATTCCCGTATGTTTGTTATTTTTTTATTTTTCATGCACACAGACCAGCAACAAGCGCTATTTAAACGGGCATCCATCTCCACGACAACCGCAGTTGGCTTTCCGCCGACGTTTTAACATTGTGTCGCCGGTCTCAAGCTGCACCAAACGATATTGCGATATCACTAGGCAGCTCACATATAATATTATATTTTTAATATTCCATTAAATACTAGTAAATGCCGCTAGTTCGCTAGTGTTTTTTGTTTTTAATTTATCTTATTCTTATCACTCTTAAAGAAACTTATAGGGATAATTCGTAATTTTTGACGGACCAATATAATATCTTTTGGGCTCGTGTGTATCACGACAAAAGTTGTTTTGCTCATCCTCTTATTTCCGATATTCCCCTGCTCAAAATGGGAGGCGATGCACTCTTAGGGGGGGAGCATTGGTGGCATCATTACGCCCTAATGAACCAATCTTCAAAAATCAAGTATCAAGTTAATGTGTCAACGAGCAGAGCTTCTGCAGAATCTGTGAGGACTATTTCATTAACGTATTCATATATAATACAATAGAATAGGAAGAACGTCTGGGTTATGTTCAATAAAAATGGGGGTTGTGCCCGGGACAGACCGGACGAAAAAGACGAACGAGAGTTGGCGATAACTCTTCTAATATAATAACAGTAAACTATTATTTAAAATGAAAAAATTAAACTAGAAAACCGTGTGAACTGACACTAGCATCCCACGGTTTTCTAGTTTAATTTTTTCATTTGAAATAATAGTTTACTATTATTAAATTATAAGAGTTATCGCCAACTCTCGTTTGTCTTTTTTCGTCCGGTCTGTCCCGGGTACAACCCCCATTTTTATTGAGTATTCATATACAGTGTAGTGTGGGGATCTGAAGATCCACATTGCATGCGAAGGTTGTTCTATTAAAAAGAACTGTTGTCAGAAAGTGTAAAAAAATCATTCAACTTGTTACCTGTACTGTACCATACCGTGATCGATAAGTCGTCATTTGCAGTCATTTATCTGGATTCTGATGTTGATGTCAAAAACGCCAATTGATCATTAATTTTTTTTAAATTTATCAATAGGTCTTTAAATAAAAATATATTTAACAAAATTTAAAATCAAGGCGAAAAATTGAACGCATCGTAAGTTATTCATATCATTTGCCATCATTGATCAGCATCGTCAATATGTAACGCAAATTTCTTCATATCTTAATGTATATACTGTACTCGTTTGTGTTAATCACTACAAGAAATATGTGCTCTAGGATATGGTGAAATTTGAATAAGTTTGCCAGGGTGTAGAGCTGTGTAAGGGTTTTTATTTTATTTTTTCGTTGCCCGACATGTGCTCTGCCACGCGTCGTTCACTTCGTCCAGATAGGAGCAAAACAAACACAAGCGCTCGAGAAATTTTGAACACGAGTCGTTTAGATGCGAGCGCCCTCTAGACACCTAGTGTGCGTAACATCTGAAGAGCTGTTGCCAATTCACTCGACGTCGACTTCGTCATCTCGAGTATTTCCTCGAGTGGTCTCAGCAAAACACGGTGGGATTTTTGGAGGGAGATCAGGAGATGATGGGAGAAGAGTTTCGCGTTTTTCCGCTAAGGTGTTTTCACTTCTAAACGACATTCGAGTCGGTCTTATTATAGCCTATTGGAGTCGCTCATAAAACCTCCCGAGACCTCTTGTCTCTTGTAGTTTGGACGCAAAGTCAAAATTCTTGAAACGTGACATCACGTAGTGCAATCCGGGGGGCGCACGAAACTTAGAATCAAGTTTGATCACATTCTGACCAAATCTTGACTCGTCCAACATGTCCGGGTTGGTGCATGCTCAAGATCATTAACAAGTAACTGAAGAGCGGAGTGGTGTTAATTGGAAAAAAATTCGAAATAAAAATAAAGGTAAAATAACTAGAAATTTGAAGAGATTGTAAACTTGCCAATGATGAAATTAAAAAAAAAGTGCTACCTACATTCTAAAGCGTCGTTTACACCGGAGAAGATCGGCTCCTAATGAGCGAATCTCAATCGCATAGGAGCGCCTTCTGTGCGCTCACCGAGGGCTCCGCTCCGCTCTCGATATAGCATAGCAAATACAAGACTAGCGCCGAATTTTGGCGCAATTTTTTCAAACACAGCATCTCTATTGAAAAATATTTTCATTAAATTTGCGTGCAGTCGCGTCATCAACTGCATCACTCCATTTAGAGGTGTAAATGCAAAAGATCGTTGGAGCGTTGGTCGCGGAGCACGCGTCTTCCGCAACCTGAGAAGATCGGCTCCTTACGATCCAAGCTTTTCCGGTGTAAACGCCGCTTAAAAAAAATTATTGATTTCCAACGATATCATTTCCTAATTCCCTATCAAAGCTCCAGAGCTGTAGTTCTACGGAAGATTTAAACTTTGGTTCGACTGGCACCTTCCCACCCCACCACCGTTTCCTCCCAACC
>JAQGBY010004329.1:0-16862 GCA_034698785.1 Mycogona germanica | reverse complement strand
CAAGGCATAGTCAGAAGGTCATTCTCTGAATGGGCCAGTCCACCACTACTGGTTGGGAAGAAAGATACATCAGAGGCAAGGATGTGCATAGACTTTTGCTATCTGAATACACAACTGATACCTGTGTCATATCCAATTCCAATCATTGATCAGCTTATTCACAAACTGCAATTGTCTCGTTACTTTACGAAAATCGACCTCAGAACTAGTTTCCTACAACTTGTCCTCGAGGAGACAAGTCGCAGGTACACTGCCTTCAGCACGGAGAAGGGAAACTTAGAGTTTAACTTTATGCATTGTGCTACAGCATATTTCCAGAGAACTCTTCAGCAAGTCCTGTGCGATCTGGAATTCGCAGAGGTGTTTGCAGAGGTGACTGCTCATGCCCATACAGACACCGGGACCGATGCACACCATCGTGCTAGACTTTCTAAAGATCAGTAAAGCATAATCGGGCAATGAGTATGTTCTGGTAGCAATTGATCTATTTACCAAGCATGTAGTTGCTAAAGCATCGCAACACCAGGATGCTTTGACTGTGGCAAAATTCTTGCTCTACGATATCTGTTTAGTTAATGGGTTCCCGGCCTGTATTCTGTCAGATCAGGGCAAGGCATTTGTGGGTACGGTTATCACCCAACTCACCTCTTTACTACAAATAAAGAGGTGTAGGACCAGCGGCTACCAGCCTAGTACCAATGGTCAATGCAAAAATGCCAACAAGTCTATAACCAATTTATTAGCCAAGCTGGATCGTCTGGAGCCGAACAAATGGGATCAATTCCTGTCATTTGCGTTGTTCCAGATGAACACAGCTGTCTCTAAATAGACTGATGTAACGCCGTATGAGGCGGTCTTCGGCATTCAACCGAAGATGCCATCACTGGACATCCAGTTAGGGAGACGTTCCTCTGCAGATGGACTCCCACTGGGCCAGGCCAAGTATGGGTTTGGCGAACTCCGAGAGAACATCAAGGAGAAGCTGAGTTTCGCTCAACAAGCCCAGAAGAGCAATACGATTGTAACCGGCGATTTGGAGATTTTAAGATAGGTGACATGGTTCTTGTACGTGTTATGACAATCCCTGGGAAGGGTGATAAGCTCCGTGACAATTACCATGGTCCCTACAAAGTAGTTGCCAAGCTCAGTGACAACTGCTATCAAATAGACACTGGAGGTGCGCTGCCAGTGCCTGTGCATGTCAGCAAGTTAGAGCCTTGGGTTCATAGGCCAGAATACTTGCTGCCACGTTCTCTACAGGAAGAATTCCGGATAGCAGAGGAACAACCTCCGCCGGAACAACCTGCAGAGACTTTAAACACTTGGAGCACTGACAATGAATTGAGGGACCATCATCAGACACAGTTGCCCTGGACACCTGTTAAGCCTGCAATCGACCTGCGTAAAGTGCTTAACAGGGTGGATCCCAGAAGGGTTGCCCCAAAGCCCCAAGAACCTGAGTACAACAGAGTTAGGGTGACTTTTGAGGAACCATGGACACAAATGGGCCCAAACCGCTACCGTGATCCAGCTGATGGTTGGCGGAACAACCAGTCAGCACCTGCAGGAGGCCCAAATCTAATAGATTTAGAATCGAAAAAGATTTTGGGTAGTCCCAGTGTGAGGCCGGTGCACCAGCCAACACAGGACGGGGATCGTCGTCTTCATCCCATGTCAGGTGACAAGGAGAAGCCCAGACAAGCATTGAGGATGCAAGATGTACAGCTCTTCGACACCGTGAGGTCACCCAGGCATGGGAGAGGAGAGGTGGAGGGAACCCAACTGCAGGACTCGGAGTGCTCAACGCAACACCCTGATCGTCTCGAGATGATGTTGCAGTGGCCGTTGCCAAGAAGACACCCGAGTGTGCATGGGACTGCTAAAGAGCAAGGTGGAAGTACAACACCATCTCTTAAACAGCAGTTACCAGCCACCCAGATGTGTCGATCATCTGGTAATGTGGGAGGCTATCCCGAAGATAGACAGCAAAGCCAGGACAAGAGGAGTCCGGATGCATCACCGGGTAGCCCGCCTCCTGGCATAGCCCATAATTCGGATCTCCTGTCTCTTCATGGAGGAATTCATCCTACGGCCAGGCTGTACAGCAAATGGTTGAACCTTCAAAGGACTTCGAGCACCGTGGGAATGCTGGCCAATCGACAGCAGACACCGGTGGGATGAAACCCAGGCCAACTAAAGAAACTGGAGCCGTGCCGAAGAGGAAAAGAAGAAGACAGTCCTCTGGCAAGCATGTGTAAGTGTCAGAAGCACCTATGGAGAAAGTTAAGGAACCTCAACTTGACAACCGTGGGAAGCCAGGGGGGGCTGACCCAAGGCAAGCTTCGACCGCCTCCAGCAGCAGGAGCAGCTCAACCAACACCTGTTAAGGCGGCTGTAAAAAGCAAGGTGGGCCGTCCTCGTTGAAGTCAAACCTTCCAAAACACCCAGGCCGAATGAGACTTTTTAGTCTCGGGGAAGCAATGGACTAGGAGTGGTTTGCAGCCACGAGAGAACCCACAACACAAAGTCAGTCAAACACCTTGCTGGAGCATCCGAATCAGCATCTGGAACCAAAAGTGAAGCTCTGGATTCTGAAGGAGATGCTAGTGTTGCAACACGTGACGCGGGTCCAGCAGGGACTAAAGGCTCTAGCCAGCCAGGAGAGGGGTCAAAAGTAACATCTAAATTGACTTCTGATATAGATCATGGTGACAGTGTATCTCATTTGCAGGAGCCTGGTGGGGGAGACACTTAGTTTGATGCCAATGTCAAGCCACTGACAGATCGAGGGAGCATGTAGTAACGCGACCGAGCTCACGTGTCTGGTGACACATCGAAGGCTTGCTACATCTTCAGCGACCAAGCTCACATGTCATAAGACAGATCGAGGGCTTGCTACATCTGGCCTGCCCGAGCTCACATGTCAGTGGCCAGTGACTTCAGTGCGACTGCACACATCGGAATTATTTATTAGCGATGTTCTGATTCTTCGCGTAACAGCGGCCGAAGCTGAAGTATAATTTGACATTGTAAATTTTTAAGAATAGAATTATAATACGTAAATTTTTCTGCTATGCAGTTTTTTAATGTGTAAATATATATAATTATAATTATTATGACAACTTCGATTTGGCATAATGCGCTATAAACCTTCACGGGAAGGCCACTTAGGCATTTGACCCGGAAGGTCATTAGGTGTGAAGATTGCCATGCCATCTTTTTAGGGGGATGGGGATGGTATGTAAGCGTCGAGACGGTAGTCGAGGCTATCGATGGTGGTAACCATCGATAGCAGCGACTATCGCCCTGCGCTTCTTGCGTTGCCTCTTCTCCGTGCACCCCCAACTGCGAATACAGAAATTCGGCCGCCAGGGGGGCTACCGTGATCCGAGCCAGCGTTGGCGATTCCGAGCCGCGACTCGGGGTTACTCTTACCTCAGTGACCAGCAGGACTGGTCTAACAACAGAAATCTCTCTCGAGAATGAGAGTATGTAAAGAGATTAAATTCTTGCACCCTGTACAAATGTAACTTTTACTTTATTAAAACAACGATAGATATCGCCAAGTCGGGCGAGGGATTACGCTTGAAATAATGTAGTTTCATCTGCATAAGAGGACACTCGGAATTTCGCGTAGTAGCAGTGAAATTGTTGCGCCGTCTAATTCTATTCGATTCCCGTTATGCTCAGTCAAGTGTAACCATTATCGAACGTTTGGAAAGGAGAATTTAGTACCGGACCTTACTTCTCTCAATCCGAACTATGCTTTCGCAACGAGGCTATCTGCAAGTGTTCGTCAATGATTGATGTGTTTCTGAAAATGGCAAATTCACCTGTTTCGGTTGCCCGGTGCTGGGCTCATGCTGCAATTCAACCATAGTCGAGCAGCAATACCGGTCGTCCGTTATTTCTGTGAGGGGATAATACGGAGTCGACGGGGAGAAATTCACCACACAGGAAAGTCAATCAAGTGAACGTCTTGTGTAAGGAGAACTCTGCAGAACGTAAGAGGGGTCGCTCCCCGACTGATTTATATTTGAACTTATTGGCGAAGTGTGCGATTGGCTTGTTTTAAAGATACATAGAATTGCATAAAGATTTACAATTTGTTATAAGTGGAAGAAAGAAATTCGTAAAGTAAAAATGATTTAAATTTCAAGAAGTGTGAGAAATGTTTATTGTTGAAGTGTGGAAATATGATTGATCAAATGGTTTTGTCAAGGTGGTAGAATCAGGAGTTTAAAACAAATTTGTTAGATTAGTTGTTCCCAGCAGCTAACTAGAAGAACAAAAGAGAGAAGAAGGTTAAAGGTTTGTCTGAGTGAGTGGGGAGCACACCTGGAAGCCTTGCAGGAAAGTCCAAGTTTGGGGATAACGGTTGATGCGATCTGATGATCGATAGCGATCTGATAGCGATCTGATGTTGTCTAGACATTTTTGTTTCCGTAACAATGTGACCGGGACTATGACCAATGTTTTTTTAAAAAATCATCGAAATCGGTCCAGCAGTTTTCGAGTCTATAAAGGACATATGTAGGCCTCTACTTATTTGTACAAAGTATTTGCCTCTAATTCTGCATATTATATTTTTAAGGACAATGTAACAAGCCACAAGATTTAGAACATTTACTAAAACTTCATTTTTATATATATATTCTTCATTATGTTATCCTCCGACAAGATCCTATCTTAACCAATTCTACAAAATACGACAACAATAAAAAAGGTGCTCTCAACAAGCATGATCTTCTAAACAACTTTCCCAAATATAATTTAAAGTTCTGCTCTGGGGAGCGACCCCTTTTTACCGTACAGCAATATCGTCCAGAGATCTCCTTCTAGTTGTTCAATTCGAAATTCCGTGTATTACGCACTTTTCAATGGCAAACCGAAGATATTTGTTGAATTCCCGATACATGCATCGTAGAGACATGTAGTCCGATTGATGAGTTACACGTCAAACGTAGACCAGCTCCGATGGCAAGATTTGCTTTCACACAAATGAATTCAAACAAACGAATTTGAACTCAAGGAGACGAACCCGGGCGAACGAACTCAAGCGAGCAAACAAGTAAACTCGTCGACGAATCATGCTCGAGATTCTAGCCCGAACGGCGTGACTAAATTATCAGTTTGTTGTCGATTCTTTGACAAAACAACAAAATTGTTGTAAAGATCTTTCTTTGATAAATCGTCCTTTTGTTGACAGATCAATTGTTCTGATAACACTGTACAACTAGTTTAGTTTACTAAATACAGGAAATAAAATTTCCATATTGATAATTCAAAATCAAGCAAGAAAATGCTCAAAGTATATTTTCAAACGATGAAAGAAACTTCACTTTGACTGCATAGTTACACTTGGAACAATTCCATTTAAAAGGGTTCAATTTAAATAAATCATAATGACTGATGATAGACGAGAGACCAGCATGGTCAACTGGTCGGAGAGAAGTGACACCGAGTTTCGGTCAAGTTTTCTCGACCTAGACTCGGTATCTGACCTCCAGCGCCACCCCTACTGCCCATTGGCTATCGTCAGGGTGCGCTCTCATTGGTCCGGGAGGGGGAAGGAGAAGGAAGAATAGATTCCGAATGCTTCGAGAATCTATGGCTTACACATATAAACATACACACATACACACACATACTCGTAATTTTTATATATATAGATGAGGGATTTAGTTTTTTTCGCAAATAGTATTTTTATTATATTTTATTGAAAATTTAGATCCGTCGCTCTGTCGCTAGCGAGTAATGATGGTACACTAACGGTATGTTCATTTTTATGCGATTTCATTGAGCCATTCTGAAATTTTGCTCTGCACACCAAAATCTAATTCTTTGTTTTATAATATAGGATGTTACTATTATTTTAATTAGAACTGGTAATTGCGAAAAATATAGTCCCGAAATGCAGGCGGGAAAGGTCAACATAAGCAGACACGGGCATGCCCCCTAACCTCATGGTGTATGTATACATGCTGGTAATTTGCGAGAGGTATGGTGTAGTGTTGGGTAGCCCAATTGGTAGAGCACTGGGCCGGAAATCCAGGGATCTGGCATTTAACTCCCGGTCTGCATGAAACTCTTTTTTTTTCGCAATTACCAGTTCTAATTAAAATAATAGTAAAATATTATAAAAGCGAGCTCGCCACTCGGTTCGTCTCCTTCATTCTGCCTGTACCCGAATTCAGCATGTAATATATATATCATCCAGACATCCTAGCTAAAACCCCTTATAAATAAAAATATATTTTGTAGGGTAAGTTTAACTTGTTAATCTCAAATGAAATGGTTAACAAATGGTGATATAAATTTGCATCGATGCAAGCTTGTATTTTTATATTAAATATACTATTAATATATAAGAGGATTGTTTGGACTGCAATCAATTAGACCGCACCGCACCGCAAAACCGCACTACGTAAGGCCTGTAGTGCGGTTGGCTACAGTTGATTAAAAAAAAAAAAAAAAAAAAATCAAGAATCAACAACAAGTTCATCAATAAACTGTTGAAATCCGGAAGCAGGCTGCTGCAGGAGGGGGCTAAATACCGAATTTTCGTGGGCCTAATTACTTCAGCTAAAACCAGAAGATATAGAAGACCGGCAAACAGAGTGGCGAACAAAGACAACTTTATTCTCTCGGCACAAGTTGGCATGAACACAAACAGAGCGACTGATAGACAACAACTTGATGTGAAGTGAGACGGGCAAAGGCAGATCACAACTGACCTTTGATGGCGACATGTGTACAGGCTGGCCAATCTGTACACTGCACCACAGTAGCCACCTAGTGGCTCCTGTGGTGCTGGTGTGCATGGTGGCCCAACCGGGCCACACTCTGCACACCCACCACCCTATTCACCTGGAGTGAGGTGGTGCATCACCATCGCCACAAATAAGGTAGCAACACGAGCTCACCACCGAGTTCACCCCTGAACTCGGTGGCGGACTCCCTCGGAGGTGCGACTCCTCCAACACCCCTCCTCACTGGAGAGGGAGTGCCACGAAAACCAAACAAAACCAAAACCCAACCAAGCACCTAAAGGGGCAAGAGGGGCTTTACAATCGGCAGAGGGAGGGGGCAAGCAAACTGAAAACAACATTACCCCACTACCCTCCAGCACTAGATAGAGTTCCCTCTCTTCTGCTCCAGACATAGAGGCGACGACCGATGACAGGCCACCCGGCCCTGGCAAGGTGGCACACGACGGCGGGAAACATACATGGGAGAAGCATGAGTGCACACGACCACGAAGAACTCCCAGATGGCTGAGGCTCATGAGCACAGCTCACTCGATTGTGAGAACGCCCAAGCAACCGGGGCTGCCAGGACAACCGAGGAGCAGAGGACACCAAGATGACGACCTCGGGCTGTCCTTGATGGAAAACATGCAGTTCCGGCGGGAACACGGCCAACGCGAGCTGCCACCTCCGAGGTAGTCTTGGCCACCAGCAGGCCGAAAAGAGGCAGCGCAATCGATGGGCTGCCACTGTGGCACTACACTCACAGGGAGAGGGCCCTGGCCAACAGGGCAACACACGAAGGCCGGAAACAAGACAGAAGTCCTGGCCACCAGGCCAACAATGATAATAGGCCACCCAGCCCGAGCGAGGTGGAGGACAATGCAACAGCAGGGGGAGACGGCGAATATGGCAGTCGATCCATGGACATATCCTGGCCCTGGGCCAAGGACAGGCCACAGATGACGGAAACCAAAAAACGCTGGGGTGGCTCACTGAGGCGGATCTTGACGTCCTCAGGAAGCCAGCTGGCAGCTCGACGGCATGCTGTGACCCATACAACAGCAAATCCAGGCGAGGCGGTGGCAGTCCATGGATGGCCCACTCCAACCCCCTACATGACAGGGAGGTGAACAGACTGGCCAAGACGAACCCGAGGTGAGCAAGCCAGCCACAACACACGAGTGGAGGCAGATGAGCAGCAGCCACCCGGTGGCCACCAACACAAGTGAGGATGCTGGCATCTCGACAGCATGCTGCAATCCAGATTACAGCAAATCCAGGTGTGCAAGACAGCTGACGGTGGCGACCTCCTAGGCTAACAACATGGAGGAGGGCCAGGCTGGCCATCACTGCTGTTGGAGGTGCTGGGAGCGATGGCTCCACCAACACCCTCCATCCCGGGCAGCCACAGAAGGGAAGCCCCGACACGACGTCAGAGCTCCTGGGGCTGGTGCCACCCTCCCAGGATGGCCACCAAGTCCACGGCGCAGTCCTGCTCCCGGACGATGAGAACAGATGCAAAGCTGATGGTGCGGCCTTGCTCCGGAATGATGGGAGCAGATGGCGGGAGAATGATGCAACAGCCTCAGCGCCACCCTGCTCCAGTCCAACAGGAGCAGACAGCGATGCGGAAGACATCCTAAATTTCGCAATGCGGTGCTGGCTCCACCACACACAAGCAGACAATGAGGAGGCCATGGTGTGGCGCTGCTCCAGCATGACAGGAGCAGGCAGCGGCGGCAAGAGAGACGATGACATGGAGGCCGCAGAATGGTACTGCTCTGGCCCAACAGGAGCAGACGGCGGCGGCGGCACAGAGCGAGCAGACAACTTCCATACCAGCAGATCCTCGGCGAGGTCATCCTGCTCCTTGCCAGGGGAAACGGCGGCGATGAACCAGCCCGGCTCATTGGTGGCAGGCAGCTTTCAGAAGTCCCCCACAGTGATGTCGAATGGCTGCTGGGGCTGTCCTGCATATGGGCCCGGGTTGTGACTCTGGATGAGCCAGTACACATTGCCGTGTACGTCGCTCCGGCCCTCCCACATCAGCCGGCTATGTGCGTCATGGCCAGTGCACCTGTATCCGAAAAACCGCACGTCGAACCTGATGGCAGTCAGCTGGCAAACGAAAGCAGGCTGACTCCCATCGTTGGGATGTAGAGGGTGCTCTCCAGCACCAGGTGGCTGGTCATGCCACCTGGGAGAGGGCAGGTCACATCGACTGTGCCCACATAATCGACTTCACTGCGTAATCTGTTGGCCAGGAGCACACACCTGTCCGGACTCGGCACCGCAATGCTGAGGAACAGCGGCACATCTGGCGACATATGGCAGGAGGCGCTGGAGTCCACGCACCACCGGTGCAGGTGCAGACCACCGGGTGCATGGCCTCAAAAGAGCCTCAAAGGAGGAGCAGGTGGAGCTGATAAAGGCCAGGTGGTCAGACCACCCCAGCCTGGCTGGTATTGTTCCATGCAGGCTGTTGGCAAATGTCACCATTCGCTGCTCCTGCAGTTACTGGCTGTGGAGGGTGCAAAATCGCCGGACTCACAGAAAGCGCCCACCTCGGTGTGGCGGCTGCAGGCCGGAACCGTCCACCCGCTGGTGGCCATGCTGGCCACAGCTCACACTTGGATCCACGGAAATCGGAGCATGCTGCTGGAGCTGGCAACCACCACCATGGCCAGCAGGACCAGACAGCCATCTGCTGGAGGCCGGCAGGCTCGCTGGACACGGAGGAGGCTCCATCGCCGGAATGTTCACCCGGGTTGGTGGCTCAGATGGAGCAGACACGGGCTGCTGATAGCGTCCATACTCATCCAGCCACTCGAAGATGAGCCCGGAGACGTCAAGCAGAGCACCTCTACGCTCGTTGTCCTCCACGAAGGCCAGCCAGCTGGCTAGCAGGCTGGCCAGCAGGACAGCCGCCACGTCCTCATCCATGACAAAAACGCTGTAGAGCTCCCACAGCTCCATCGCGATGGCCAGCACCCGGCTGGTATGGATTCTGGTGCTGCCTGCCGCATACCGCATGGAGAACAGACACCGCTTCAGTCCAAGCGACGTGGGTTGAGTGGCACCTCCATGCTCCACTGGGGTGGTGTGGGTGGGCCCAGCTTGTTCGGCCATGCTGGCCTACTTCCACTGTGCCACTAACACCCAGCAAAACAGAGGCTGCCCCACACACCAACCCAAAGAGAAACACTGGAGCAGGAGAGAGCATCACGGAAGGGAGGGGAGGAGACAACAGCTCACTGGACCCTCACAAGAGCCTGGGGTGGAAACACACCACACACTCACACACACCCCAGCTCACTGTTCTTTGTTCCTTCCTTGTTCCGGCCAGCTGAGGTGGGCGTAATCCCAACACCAACACGATGAAAAAACTGCATGTCACTGGCACTCCAAACTGGATTCCCGGGAGCACTCCTCAACCAGAAAATCCAGGAGAGGAACAAGGAGCCACCAGCTCAACTGCAGCAGCGGGCTGCAAGGCCCATAACCTGTTGAAATCCGGGAAGCAGGCTGCTGCAGGAGGGGACTAAATAACGAATTTTCACGGGCCTAATTACTTCAGCAAAAACCAGATAGAAGACCGGCAAACAGAGTGGAGAACAAAGACAACCTTATTCTCTTGGCACAAGTTGGCATGAACACAAACAGAGCCACTGATAGAGATGACAACTTGATGCGAAGTGAGATGGGCAAAGGCAGATCACAACTGACCTTTGATGGCGACATGTGTACAGGCTGGCCAACCTGTACACTGCACCACAGTCGCCACCTAGTGGCTCCTGTGGTGCTGGTGTGCATGGTGGCCCAACCGGGCCACACTCTGCACACCCACCACCCCACTCACCTGGAGTGAGGTGGTGCGTCACCATCGCCACCAATCAGGTGGCGACACGAGCTCACCACCTAGTTCAACCTCTGTACTCCGTGGCGGGGCGGACTTCCTTCGAGCGTGTCTCCACCAATCAGGTGGCAACATGCTCACCACCACCGAGTTCACCCCTGAACTCGGTGGCGGACTTCCTTGGAGGTGTGACTCCTCCAACATAAACTAAGCTTACATCTGATCTTCAAGAATAATTATGAATTTAAAGTCCAAGCAATCCTCTTATCTACTATTTTTGAATAAATATACTATTTATGTAAATTAAAAACAAAATAGGTCTTAGAATGAAGCCTAATCACCACTGCCATGGGCTCCCTCTGCAGAAAGGTAGAAGCTCCTATGCAATGTGACTGGATCTCTGTCAAGCATGCCTCACTAGGGCTGCTCATCTTAGCCTATGTCTGCCTGCTTTCAGCAGACTGGGCCGGTGATTGGGTGGACCAAAAGTCAACATCAGGCTACATGTTCCAGCTTGGCCAGGCCATGGTGGCCTGGTCTACCCAGAGTTGGGCTTTATCGCTGTCATTTTTTTTTTTTTTTTTTTAAATCAACTGTAGTCAACCGCACTACAGGCCTTACGTCCCCTCTTGGTACTTAAGCACTATGTGAGGGGAACGACCAGTACCCCGGGATCGAAATTTCGAGAGCCCGCGCCAGGAATCGAACCCGGGACTGCCGAAACCACAGTCAGTCGCTAAACCAACTGGGCTACGATGGAGATGGAGGTGGAGTATGTAGCTGCATCACAATGCTCCACCATAAATGCTCCACAAGGACAATCAGGGTGCCATTGCAATGGTGGACTCTGATCACACTTTGGCCAGGCACATCAACACCCATCGACAACTATGTGACATGCTGGAGTGTGGTGTATTGGTGTTAAGGTTCAATCCTAGTGACCAAATGCTGGCAGACCTCTTCATCAAGCCCCTTCCAGTGCGGTTCATGAGTGAGTGGTGTCCCTTCTTGGCATGGGCTATTTGGGTCTTCTGGTTGTCATCTTTACAGTGCTGGTCATCTGGATGTGTCGAGTCACCTACCTCGATTTGATATCTTTCACATGGGACAAAGGGTGCCATCTTGCCAGGGCCAGGTGAACTCTTGCCAGCTCGGTCAGCCAGCTCAGCTGGAGCAGTAGACAACTTTGCCACAGACTGGGTTTTAAGAGGGACAGTGTTTTGTTTTAGTTAAGCTGTGCCCTTTCCAGATTGTGATGCCCCTTTTGCTCCAGCAGTTGACTTGTACCTAGCCGTCATTTGGTTTGTTTTGTCTTGTGCCACGCCCCTTCTTCATTGCACCTTCAGACAGTGTGCAGGTGCTCGTCGGCTCTCAAAGTTGAGAGTTGACAAGTGCTAAGTGCATCCAATTGTCACCATGCAGTGGTGAATCTTGGTGTTGAGACGGCTGCCTTGGGGCAGCTGAACCACATTTGAAATGGGTGGCATGCATTTAATTTTTTAGATATCGGGATGAAAAAATCACAATTTTTTCACAATTTTCAATTTTCAAAAACAGAAATTTTATTATTACAGAAGAAAGAACATAGAAGAAAATTTAATTATGATAAAGAATTTCTGATAAATGCCATCCTTCCATGGTGACGCATTTCCTATGCTAACGTTATGGATTTTCCTCAATGGACATTCTGACGCGATCCACATTCTCGGGTGTCACCACAGCTGGAACACATATAGGGGGGAGGGGTCTTTGGGACAACAGTACCGTGTTAACGAAAATGTTCAACCCACATAGAAATCGAACGGTTGTTCGAGAGAGTTGCACGCGGAGCGAGGTTGAAATGTGTCCGGAAGGCGCGCAGTGTGGCCTCAAAAGTCATTATTACGAAAAGCGCCTCCATGGCGAACGAACGATGTTGAACACTCCAACTGGTAATAGTAACAAAACTTCCCACCTTAGGCTACAGAATGAGATATTGAACGACCTTTCTCCACCTACAAACCCCAAACCACGCCTTTTACAAATGTGGTCATTTTGTCTCCGCGGCCCTGTAAATAGTGACGTCGCCGGCCACTTAGTTAATTGTGTTTTGTCTTCCGTCTGCGCTTCTTGCCAACACACTGTAACCCGCACCGGATGTAAATAAAAAGTTCGGGGTCTTTTTATTTTTGCAATTCTTGTCTCTGCTTTTGCAGTTTGTAACTTAAATCTCGCGGTTAGGGTCAACAGTTTTGGATTCTTTTGTCATCTCCGTCAACTTAAAGAGAACTTTGCGGAAACCTGGGTGGATGGCCAAGAGTTTTCAATAAGCTTAAATTATATTAACAACGTCGCAGACACAGACGACGCTAGCGTGGTACATAAACTTGATTAATATCAATCGTAATCAACCATTTCGAATGTGCTGAAGAGGTGGCGTTGTACTTTTAGAAGCATTCGGGCACGTGATCTGAAGTTGAAGCTAGAAGCCCGCTTTCCAAAAAATTCAATGATCAAGCTCAGAAGGTCACCAGAGTGACAAGGGTATTACAGTATAACTATACATATAACTCTGCGAGTCATATCAAGTTTTGCTCCTTGACAATGCAATTTCAATTTGATCGAGTATTAACCTGAGTAGAAAACACGAGCTTAAAATCTTTAAGCGCGGTCATTTAAATTTTTTTCTCGAATTTTGTTCTCGAAGGTCCAAACAAAATTACATTTCCGAGGAGCATAACGTAAAAATGGGACTAGTGTAAATGGGGCTTCAACAAGCAATTCGCTTCGTGACAGACAAACATTTTCGTCGATGAGTCAGTTTTCCACTGAGGATAATAGTCGAACATTATATGGTATTATCACACTAACACATGTGCGCTCGGCATGCATGCAAACCTGCACCAAGTTGTGCAAACAGTTAACATTACACGCAGCCTCCGCACAAAGCTTTCGAATCGCTTTTAGGTGAGGTCAGTTCGCATTTATTTGAACGGATCAAATAACCACGGGAGGTTTTTATTCAATTAAGCTGAATATGTGCAGCTCATGCAAGACTACTCAGTAGTAGTGCCTCTTCCTGAATATCTAAACAAATAAATAGCTTCGGAGGGGGCCCAAAGTTCTCGGTTTCAGAATCCATTTGCATAAATTGCGGGACCATTACCTTGAATAAACTACTATTAGCTTATTTAATATGTAGGGTTATCTTAATAAATACAAGACGAAGCACAAAAATGTTGTCTTCATTATTTTTCTTTTTAACAGCAGAGGAATACAGAAAAATGCATTTTTAGCAGCAACCTGCTATCTTAAAAAAATTACAAAACAATTAATGTCATAAAATACACTTTTTTTTTGTTTCTAATCAACTGCAGTCAACCGCACTACAGGCGTTACGTCCCCCTCATGGTGCTTAGGCACTGTGCGAGGGGAAACGACCAGTACCCCGGGATCGATTTTTTCGAGAGCCCGCGCCGGGAATCGAACTCGGGACCGCCGAAACCACAGTCAGTCGTTAAACCAACTGGGCTACGACGAGTCGTACTACGTATAGTTGACTTAATTATACGTAATTATTATTGTACGACTCGTCGTAGCCCAGTTGGTTTAGCGACTGACTGTGGTTTCGGCGGTCACAGGTTCGATTCCCGGCGCGGGCTCTCGAAAATTTCGATCCCGAAGTACTGATGCCCCCCCCTCGCAAAGTGTCTAAGCACCATGATGGGGACGTAAAGCCTGTAGTGCGGTTGACTACAGTTGATTAGATTTTTTAAAAAACCCGACTCGTCGTTAGCGACTGGCTGGGTTCGATTCCCGGCACGGTCTTTCGATTATTCGACCCCGGAGTACTAGTGAAAATGTGCCCCTCACATAGTGCCTAAGCACTGGGAGGGGTACAGATACTCCTGTTGTGTTATTCACTTCAGTGAACAATAAAAAGAAACTGAGCTTTATTTATTTTTTTTATTTTAATTCACTGAAGTGACGGGTCACAACAGGAAGATTCTGTACCCCTCTCAGTGCTTAGGCACTATGTGAGAGGCACATTTTCACCAGTACCCCAAGCCAAAGCCCGCGCCGGGAATCGAACTCGGGACCGCCGAACCGCAGTCCGTCATAAACCAACTGCGCCACGACGGGTCGTACAACTTAAAGGTTAAAAGATCACTTGCGATTTCAACGTGTATTGAAAAAACGTTCTCATCTAATTTAATACGAGTATGAACTTTGGAAAGTATCGTTATAAAATTTAATTAAAAAAAATGTCTTACTGACATGCACGTGCACGTTGATGTACTGGTGTACACAAAGATGTATTGTTTTTCAAAGATTACAATGATTTCCTTAAAAATCTTTATTTTTCAGACTAAAATATAAAATAAACTCTCCTACAATTTATAGGAACGACCCGGTACGACCCGTCGTGGAGCAGTTGGTTTATGACGGACTGTTGTTCGGCGGTCCCGGGTTCGATTCCCGGTGCGGGCTTTGGCCCGGGGTACTGGTGAAAACGTGCCCCTCACAAAGTGCCTAAGCACTGAGAGGGGTACAGAATCTTCCTGTTGTGACCCGTCACTTCAGTAAATTAAAAAAAAAATTAAACTCTCTTATTAGACATTCTATCAGAAATAAATCAATTTCAATCCAGATTTACTAAAGAAAAATATTTCCCCATAAAGAGGCTAAAACATTTAATGCACAAATTGAGTTTTCAGAATTTTATGCTCTGTATCAATTTGTGGATGTTTTTTCACCTCATTGACTTAATTAGATTTCTCGTACTCGTCACTCAAAGCCTGAAACATTTTTGGGGATACAATGCTTAAAAACTGCAGCTACGCATTGACCAATTGCACAATTACCATCTGTCAAGTGTCAATGACTTTTAGTTCGTAAGTTATGATTTTTTTAAAAATCGTAATAAATCGAAACAATACACGTTGGGGTGTGGGGTTTGAAAAATCTGTTACACGGTTAAAGGGTTTATATGTCTAAGTTGTTTCTGAGTTAGTGATGTTGGAGGTCATGCATTTGTGCGTGGCTCAATTCGGTTGGCAGAATCCCGTACATGTGTGCGCTTGCACATTGCTAATTTGCATATGTGTGCAGTGGCATATGTTCCTGGGCTCATGTTATGACCTGGGGACGTACGCCACTTGATATGATGATGATGATGAATTCACTTAAGTGACGGATCACAACAGGAAGATTCTGTACACTCTACGTGCTTAGGCACTTTGTGAGAGGCACATTTTCACCAGTACTCCGGCCAGAGCCGCGCCGGGAATCGAACCCGGGACCGCCGAACCACAGTCAGTCGCTTAACCAACTGTGCCACGTAAATGTAATGTGCAGGCCATTAACCTATAGCCTAGCCTACACATTAACACTAAAATGCTCAGCATTATTTGAACAAAATTAATCAATTATTGGATGCCCCTTGCAGTGCAGGTTCACGTTTTTTGCACAAATTGCACTGGCGTAGCAATAAAATATGCAAATTAATTGCATTGATCTACGTGATGCAGCGTGCACAAGTAAATTAAAGTAGAAAGAACAATTGGACTTTAATGTTAATGAATGAGACAAAATTACTAAACTAGAGGGCACCACTAACAGAAGGGGGAGGAGTTTAAAATTGAAGGATAACACTATGTTATGAACAACTAATTAATATGCAGAATTTGGCAAATGAACTGGCCAATCACAAATAACTGTTGGAAGTGATTTTTGATGTATTAGAGACACCAGCAGATGCACAAGTTATGTTCCATGGTTTCCAGGCGTTCTTAGAGTCCAGTTGCTGTCTGCAGTCAAAACCTCTGGCTGGGTTTGCTAACTACAAGTAAACCATTAAGCAGAGAGAAGCTAGCCTTCTTTGCTAGGATAGAGCTAGAGCTGAGTTGCGTTGGTCAGCGAGAAAAATTATTTTCAAATATCCACCATTTTTGTAACTGCCGGATTACTAGCTAGCTCTATCCTAGCAAAGAAGGCTAGCTTCTCTCTGCTTAACCAAATATCCAACTCGGCGTGCTTTGGCACAATTTTATTTAAGTAAACAATTAGTTGGGTCATCCCAGTCCAGCAGGGGAGGCAATAACAAAGAGGAGCCAAGCTGCAGCTATCAAAGATGATGGCTCATGATGTCCATTGCTGATGATGTCCATTGCTGATGATGCCCATTGCTGATGATGCCCATTGCTGATGATGTCCATTGCTGATGATGTCCATTGCTGATGATGTCCATTGCTGATGATGTCCATTGCTGATGA
>JAQGBY010004328.1:0-16862 GCA_034698785.1 Mycogona germanica | reverse complement strand
CTGCTCTAGTAGGATTTTCAAAATGAACCCTGAATGACATTTTAAAATTGCTCTAAAAATGTTTCCATAATTAAGTTATAAAGATTGCATCGGATAGATTAAAAATTGCCAAACTTGGTCAAGTTCACCATAATTAAATGCGCCCTTTTGCAATAAAATATTCCAAAACCTCGTATTAATCGTGCCTTGTTGCCTAGAATACAAAGGAATAGTGTTCTTGATGCATACTTGTGACAACCAATTCGTACATGACGGCCGCCTCGGCAAGCAGTGGCACCACACGATGACGGAATATTCCCAGAGATTTTCCGGGACCACTCTTTGGATTGACAAATACGAGAAGCCTCTTGGAGGGCGGTGGAGGCAGCGGAAGCAAAGGACTCGTCGAACCTTAAACGAAAGAATTAAAACAAGAAAACGCATGACTACAAAATACGGGTTTACACACTTATACACGAGGTGCAACCGTTGATAACCACAAATCCAATTGCCAAATTACAACATATTGACGAATCTTGTTCGTATAATTAAAAATGTTCTTAATATCCGTTGACATGGGTTTAGACGCTGAACAGCTTGTGCAATACAATTTTACTGAGATACAGCAGTTGCCATGAAGATACACCGAGCGGTGGCAATGTTGCGAATTGAATCTGAATTGATTTGACGAAATATTACTGTCTAGGGTATGCATTGACTAGCATTGATACAGAGTGAACAAGCTTGACAAATTAGCTCTCAAGCGTGATCGAAGCCAGTGTCATGATTGGGGACGAACGATTCCAAGTGCAATGAGATTGAAATGGAAACTATCGATTTACATTTCGTTTTTTGTAATTTTGTGGCGGAAGCGGCAGTTTGATCCGCAAATTATTGGCAACTAAAATGTAGGACGTGCTACGTATCATGCCCTCATAAAGTGACGGCTATAAATTTATCATAAGCCGAATGCTGCGATAGAAAAATGTGGAACAGATACGCGGCCACAATTTAAATATGGGCCACACCTTCGCACTTCAAATAATCGACGGGATCGCCCCGCATTTACAGTGCAACTGTGCACACATTGTGTTTCGGGGCTTTATTTGTTTTAGTTGAATGCAGAGCACACCGATTTATTGGTTTGCGCTGTGCTTTAAGACCTGGGGCCCAACGAAGGCTGGGAACAATGTGGTGGCTTATGCCGTGCTGCAGACCTGGGTCCAATGAAAGCCGAGAACAAAATGGTGGTTTGTTGTGAAATGTGTACCCTAGCAAAACTTAACAATAAGCTTGCAAGCACAAACCCTAGATCATCCTAATCTTGAACTTAAATGTAGTTCAAGGCAACTTAAGTTCAATGCAACTGTTCACGCAAACATTTATTCCAAGTGGACGAATCCACAGTCCAAGTGCACAAAATAGGTGCACGAGTTTGCAGGTGGACAATTTTCAGGAAATAGGAAGTTTAATTCTGATCATAAATTGTGGAACATTTTGGTATCAAAACCAAATGGGAAAAAATGTTGCCACACATTTTGTAGTGCGCGGGGGAAGCGGCGTTCAACACATTCGTTCTCAATGGCGAAGAAATTTAATTGAAATATTTCAGCATGTGTTAGTCCCCAGCTGTCGCTCGCAATTAAAAAATTAAAACCGCCAATACAGATCTGTATAAGCTGGGAATTTACACTTAATTTTCGAGAATATGTTTCCCCCTTTTCCAAGTCAACGCCTGCAATTTCAAATTCTACATGCTCATGTCAGGTTCTCTAGTAACTTGAAAAAAACAAATAGAATTGGCAATTCCGAAGTACGACGTATCACTAAAATTGTCTAAAATAAGCGCATTTATGATTTACAGTACGCTAGTCAGAAGCGATTATGGCGTTTCTTTGAATTATTATCTGACAGGAACGACCAGCAATCGTTTTTGCAAAAAAATCAAGATAAGACATTTGGGACATATGAGTGCGAACTGTTGAAAAGTTTCGTAGTCAAACCCGTTGCCCGACTGCACCGAACGACAGATCAAAGGTTAATTACAAAATTAAACCGCGATACTTCCAGAAACAAGCGAAGCCATCAGCGTAAACGGCGAACCCTTGGCGTGACACTCAGAAGTGGGACCTGCGCCCTTGAACAAATATTTCCTCGACAGAATTGTGCCAGCACAATAAAATTGATTGCATGCTTAAAAGCCTTCAATTTTTGAATGGGTGTATGATTATTAGCCAACCTTTCGGACGGCTTTGGTAATCATTCAAATTCGCTTGAAACACAATAGATCAGAGCATGGAGCAGAACATTTAAGTGGCATAAGACACTCACGCCACATCACATTGACAGTTTTGAGACTGACAAACAAAAACTATGGCATTCAACGTTCAATACATTCAATTCGTAATCACTTCACCACATACAAATAAATCATTACGAATATACATGCATAAATACAAACACCCTGTATATTAGAGAGGATGGAAATTCGGTAAAAGGACAAAGGTTGAATAAATTCTTTGTCAACTTGAATAAAAGAACAATACCAACGTTAGGGCGGGGAGAAAATGCAAGAATACCTTTTCAACCGCATTGTTGAGAGCCACCACATTTTGTTACTTTGAATTAATTCAAAACGCACATAGCCTTAGATGAAAATAGGTGTATGGCTAACATATATCCCTCTAGCTTTTCCCACAGCCAACATTGATTTCCACATGCATTTAAAATCAGCCTGCAAATCCTCTGAACAGCTGACCACAATGCAGAGACAAATGCAAGCAAGCAAACAAGCAGGGAAGTAACCAACGAAATAACCAGGGGAGGAAAACAACAAAAAAACAGTAACCTGTAACCACATGACTTTGATCCAACAACCGAACATATACGGATGGTTACCTAATGGATTCCTCTGGCCAACCTGTAGGACTACACATCTGACAGCAAGCACGAACATACTATTATACACAAGACAAATTCAAAAACCGATTAGAATGTGGATTCGAGCTTATTTCGCCTTCCTTCCAGAAATAGAATATTCCCAAAAAAAAAAATGAGTATATAATATATATATTTTATGGAAAGGCAATCGAAAATAGTTGTAACGTGCCATTTCACGAGCCTACACAAGAGACGAAGCGTGATCCAACATAAAAGGAACACCAGGCTGGGCTGATGTTTGCCGACGGGTGACGCTATCGCTCCTAGCAAAAAATGGAGAACAGAATATGGGTTTATATGTGCATAGCTAATCGGCCTACCCAAGGATGAAGGAGTCTTGTAAAATTTGGTGATCTTTCATCACAGATACAAAAATGAAATTTAAAAAATACACCCCGTAATACGCGGTTTGTTGACTTAGTCGATTAACAAGAAAAAAGGTTAGAGCATTTAAATGCCAAAAATATAAAAAAGCAACAAGATTATTGTTAGCAGAGATCGAAAAACTGAAAATGATTCTGATCAGACCACTCTTAAAAGCGAAACAGTTACATTCGGTTGACTCTTAAATCAGCCAAATGAGAGTGAGCAGTTACAAACAATATTACGGCTTCTACTAGAATGTAAGCCTGGTAAACCGACTACTATAAAAGTACGTCAGCGCCATTATGAATTTTAGATTATATAAGTTCACCCAATCTCCTAGATGGCAGCCATTTATATTTGCATACCAGCTGTAAACCGTAGGTCTAAATTTCCATGCAGAGCAGAGGCCTCCCACACCACAAAACATGTTTCGCAACTGCTGTCAAGAGTTCTTAATGTTAGTGCAAAATAAAAAGCGAGGTTAACTAAAACGGTTAAGCGATTAATTGGTTAATTTAGGGTAAGTAATATTAGGTATTAGTTAATTAGGGTAACTGAAGATAGCGCACAATTGAGAAAATTCCTGCAAATAAAAACCATATGAAATAGGTTAAAATATAATACCCGGTACCAGGTCACCATATTATTAATTGTGTGAGCTTGTAGTATTTGAAAAAAATTGAATCAATCAGAGCACCACAACGGTACAATAGAAAGCTCACAGAAACCAAACCACGCCTCACATAATTTAGGAACGCATTGACCGAGCGTGAATAAGCAATTACCTTGTCGAAAACAGATACCAATTTACCAATTTCAGCTAAATTTATAATACACGGCTACAAAAATATTGTGAAAGCCATTTTCTGAAAAATAAATATTATTAAACAAAACACCAAAATTGGATATTATTTTTTCAGAGACCCGGTTGCCTTTTCAAATCAATTGTTCAAGGAAATTGCTTTCTTGCGCAACGGAAACAGCCAGACTAACGCAAATATGGCCATTACCACCACATCCCCCATCCCAAATCACCTGCGGACACTCCGTTTCCGGTGGTCACGATGTGCTCAGAGGCGACGGAAGGCGGCCGCACTTCGTGGATGGCCGCTCGGATCGTGTCGCGCCATTTGGTGGCGAACTTCAGGTTCTCGACGAACGTATCCAGGTGCTCGACGGTCATGGTCAGAGCCAGCCGCTGTCGCTTCAGTCCCTTGCCGAACGCCTTCTTGCGCAGCGGGTAGGCGTACACGCAGAAGTAGGCCTTGTTCTTGGACACCGGCGTTGATGTCACCGCCGCCGGGGCCGCTCTTCGCTCGACACTTCCGGTCGTCCGTATGCCGTCGTCGCCACTTCCGCTGCTGCTGGACGGTGCCGAATGGCCGGTCAAGGAAGCCGCGGCGTCAGTTTTGTTGACTGGATCGCGCATACAGTGGCAACCGATGATGTCCTGGAAGTTGAGACAGGCATATCGGGTGTAGTCGATCGTGTTGGTGTTGATGGTGCCGTTGCGTTTCGATTTCGACGACGTCGACTTGGAATCGCCTCGCTTGACTTTGTGGTAGTACAGTCCGCGGCCCTGAACCAGAACCACATGGTAGGCGTACGGTTTGGCGAAAACTGAGAATACGAAATCAAGGAGCACCTTGAAGTCGCCGGCGGCGGCGGCGTTTCTGTCGTGGTCATTGGCCATGGCCAAAACTTCCAGGTAGCTTACCGTTTGAAATTGTCCGATCGATGGCTGGTTCGAAGCTGTAGGCCTAACAGTAGCAAACAATTATTAAAATAGATTGTTCAGTGACCACTTGGGGCCCATCAGAAACGTTCAGGACATGTACAGAGTCGACCTAGCCCGAATTGCACTGCAAAGTGACTGCGTTGACAAACTCGATATATTGATTGATACTGTATTTGCAGACTAGCGATTAAACTACCTGTTCGGAGGTTTTCTCGAATGTTTGCCAATCGATTTTGTTGGTGATTCATGGAGCACTAGGGTCCATCAGCAAAATGCAAGCGGTCTTTCGATCAATAACTAAACTTTTTTCGACGTCGTTGTTTCGGTGATGAAGAGACCCAAGGCCACAGTTCTGGATTCTTAGAACATGACTTACACGGCAGCAGTGCGAGTGCAATTGACTTCAGAGATATAGTTTCTCTCCACGATTAGTTTTGGCAAAAATTATCAAAATTATGAGTTTCGTTCTGTCGCGATTAATCTCACACAATATACGCACACAGTCATACACTGTAATTGCGGCTCGACGCTCGACAGGCTCCTATTTACGCCTTCTCAGGTGACGGTCGTAATTGTTCCGGCAATTCCGAATTTCAGCATATTCATCCCTAATCAATCACCTCAGCGCTGATACCGTAAGCCAAATGATGACGGCGAGAGATGGCACGATGGATCAGCAGCTGACATTAGGAACCCGCCGAATGGTTTGCTTCAAGGGGGGACGCGTCACGCACAGAAACGTCACCAACGAGAAGCGTCACCCAAAGGGAGACGTCAAAATTAACCCGCTTCAAAGACTGTGTGCTGCCAGTGCCATCTATTGGCAAATCATTTGTCTAAAAAGAGGCCAATACAGGCGTATCGTCGTATCCTGTTTCTTTCGTAACTTCCTGTTTAGCTAGTATTTTTCTCGGTCCAAGATGGTGAGTTTCCACGTTTTGTTATCCAATAATATCTGTTCAATCTGCCACCAATCCGAATTAAAAAATGGTCAAAATGTGAAGATGTAAATGTCTACTTTCTAAATCGGCCATTTTTTGTGTCTAGGGTATCGACATTAACCACAAGCATGATCGGAAAGTGTACCGACGGGGCCCAGTGTCCGAGGACATCTACTTGCGGCTGCTTGTCAAGGTAGGCTTAAACGTTAGGCCTACTTCTGTTATTTTTGGCTTACGTTTTCAAATTTCTAACTTATGGTTGGTTGTGTGAATTAGCTGTACAGATACATGGCCCGAAGGACCGGATCCAAGTTCAACCGAATCGTATTGAAACGTCTGTTCATGAGCAAGATCAACCGACCGCCGCTGAGTCTGTCGAGACTGGTGAGTTACCTAGCCTAGGGTAGATTAGGGTTTGCATCCTCTGTTCCCCTAAGGTTTATTCGCGACGATGGTTGTTTGAGTTAGGGTGATACTTGTCAATAGGCACAAGCGGACTGAGTCAAATCTATTTAATTTTGCGAAAATATAGTTGTGATAGTTTCTGGTGTAGTCAGACTTCTGCCAAATAGGCTTAACCACGCGCCCCATCTTGATAGGCTCCGGGGCTGCTTGTGGGTACATATTGTAATTGTAAGGGGGTTAGACTTGGTTAAACTTAAATCCGGAAATTGGAAATCAGTTACTAGGTCTATACCTGACTGATTAAAGTGTTCGTGAAGTGATCGGGCATTATTTCTTCTAGGTTCATTTCCAGTGGAGTTTCTAATATTTTACCAGTTAATTGGTTGAGTTAATCTGCTTTTCACTCTTGATGTCAAGCAGATGATCTTATTGTCATCTCTTGGCAATAAGATCAACTGCTTTGATTTGACCAACTGCTTTGATCTGACCAAGTTATTTGTTCTCCACCTGTGAATTTGCCTTTAAGGAATGACTACCGTACCTTGCAGAATGGTATTTTGTAGAGCATCTTGTATTTAAATAGACCTAGACACAACCCAATTAGGCTTCACCTAAATTGTGCGATACACAATTTATGCGTTTAGGTATCAGACTAGGTTCTTGTAGTCTAACACGATTTCTCTTTTACTATTTCAGACACGGTTCATGAAGCGAAAGGGCAATGCGGATAAAATCGCCGTGGTCGTTGGGGCCATCACCGACGACATTAGAATCTACGATATTCCCAAGATCACGGTAAGCACACTACAAACACAACGAAAGTCTGAATTAAAAACCTGATGAATAATTGGGTTTACGTTAATCTAGATTAATAACACAAACCGTCTGTACAAAAAAACAAGTGGTAAAATAATTAGGTTTGATTATCATTTAGCGCTAATATTACTTCTTGTGTTTTAGGTCTGCGCTCTCCGAGTGACTGAGAGGGCACGAGCCAAGATTGTAAAAGCCGGTGGCAAGATTTTGACTTTCGACCAGTTGGCGCTGAAGAGTCCACGCGGAAAGAATACCATTTTAATCCAAGGTGAAATTTTTGTCGACAGCGTGCCCGCACCAAGAAATTATGACTGATGAAAACGTCCGGTTTCGCTCATCCTGTTTCGTTTTTCTTTGCAGGCCAGCGAAATAGCCGCGAAGCGTGCAGACACTTCGGACCAGCACCAGGTGTACCTCATAGTCACACGAAGTAAGTTCAACATAATTCACTTTTACTATCAGAAATTTTAGACCACATAAATTAACATCTAGTTTGAAATATTTTAATTGTGCTGGTAACTCGTGTGCTGTGTTTAAATTGCGAATAATGATTAACATTGTGAGAAGGTTAGGATCAATTACAAATTACCCCTCATTTTGATACAAATTATAATTGTTTTATTTATAATTTTTGCTGGTTCTGCTATCTTTCCTATTAGCTATTTAAGTGACTTGAATCTTTTGTTATTTCATGTGCTAATTGTGCTACATATTTTTCTCTCTTCACCCAGACCACATGTCCGATCCAAGGGACGCAAGTTTGAAAAGGCCAGAGGTCGACGAGCGAGTCGTGGCTACAAGGCTTAAACTATTCTTTGTTAGCTTTGTAGAACCGGAAATAAAAACTCTTCATAAATCAGTTGCGAAAGATTTTTGTAAAGTTGTATTTGTGTACACTCTAAACATTAAGAGCAGTCATTCTATAAATACAGTTTATTTTTTTGCAAAATGATATCAAATTTGAAAAATGTGTTTTATGCCCGGGACATATTAGAAAAGTTATCGCCAACTCTTGTTCGTCTTTTTTCATCCGGCCTGTCCCGGGCACAACCCCCATTTTTATTGAAAATAATCCAGACGTTTTTCTTCCTATTATATTAGATTAACGTTAATGCTAACGTTTTTCTGCTGTTAACCAAAAGAAGGCTTTGAAAGGATAAACCATTGATTGGAATTTTTATCTTTTGGGGGAATTTTGTTTTGCGGCTAGTTGCGAAACCTATATAAATTTCTAGAGTGGGGAAATTCCGATTTTGCAAAAGCGAAATTATTAGTTTCTCAATGTTGCCGCGAGGTGCGCATTTTTTGAAGCTGTCGATAATGATTTATGGAATAGCTAATAGATGGGCGATTGTTATGCATATCGTGAGTTTGCCCTCTGGGTCCACATTTTGGTCTTTCAAATGTGATGCTTATTCCCCGATTTCGTCATCTGCGCATGCGCACAATTCTCAATTCCACTCATTCTGTTTTGTGCGCATGTACAGATAACGTAATCTGGGAATGAGAATCAGATATGAAAGACGAAAATGTGGAGCCTTCTCCATATTTCGTCTTACATTTGAGGACAGGATTAAATCCATGCAAACTTGGGTAACCATGCGTGTATTTGATCCTGTTTCCAACAAAGTGGCATATCGATAGACCATAACTATCGTTTTATTCGAAAATCGAAAATATCGCGCGTCATTGCCGCCATGAGTCGAAAAATGTGTGCCGCATTGCCGTCCGTCGCGAACATTGCCAGGAACTTTTCAACATGAGCAGCCGAAGGAAGAAAATGACCGGCGTCAAGAACAAGGACATCTACGAAATCCTTTACGAGGAGTTCGCGTCGCTGCAAAACAAGGCATGTAATCTGGGAATTTCGACCAACGCCGTGAGGCAAGTCCTGCTTCCGGGCGACCCGGATCCTGCACTCGCCCGTTCGGGCCATTCGGTGGCAGGTAAACCGAGCATGAAAAGTGGCGGCAACAATAAAAAATGGTTGTACGCTGCATTGGCAGTGGCGGTGGTGGCTGTCATCTGTGCCGACATTTTGCTGGATGAGGACGGCGGGATAGTCTGGAAGACGTTCCGGCAACGCTTCCTACAGTCCAAGTGCCTGATTGCCCAGCATTTCGTGGCGTTGGAGGTGACGCGACCTCTGGCCGACTGCAACGTGTGTCGGGACGTCCGAGCCCCCATCGTGCTGGACGGCAACACGACCACCCGGGAGAGTTTTGCCCCGCATGCCTACGCTGGTCGGCCGGTGCTGGTCAAGGGAGCGGCCAGCCTCTGGCCCGCTACGCGAGTCTTCAGTTTTGATTTCTTTCGGCGGCTGTACCAGGAGACGGAGGGCGCTTTGGATAGCGTCGAGAACGAGTGCCAATTCTTCCCGTTTCGATACGACCTCAACACCTTGCGCGAGGTCTTCGAGATGCCCGCCGACGAGGCACAAGGCCTTGTCGCTGACCGGACGTGGTACATTGGATGGTAATTACCTTTATGTCAGTTTCTCGTCGAGGGAAAAATGAAACCTGATTGGTATTCGGTCAGTCGACCGTAAGTTGATCACCAGATATCGTGATAGGTTTTCATTTCCCGTAGTGTTACCAAAGAACGACACATGTGTTGCATTCTTGGTGTCATTTAACCGTTCCGATAGGATTATCGGCTGACATCTACTCGAACAGGGAATGCATTTAATTGATCGTTCTTTGGTGGCATACTGGAATTTCAGGACAATTGCTGTCAGATAAATAAATCCTCTGTCCATACCAGTGACTTTGGAATTTTAAATTGAATTAACGGAAATTAAAAGGTACGGCTCATCGTAGACCAGTTGGTATTGCGACTGACGGTGACTCGGCGGTCCCAGGTTCTCGATAATTCGATTCTGGGGTACTGGTGAAAAAGTACCCCACACATAGTGCCTAAGCACCAAGAGGAGTACAGACAATTCTGTAGTAATATTAAACTACAGTGATTTTTTAAAAAAAATATATTTTATTTGCACCTTCCACATTTTTATCCCCACAAGTCTGCAATAGTCAGACTACATTCCGACCAATAAGCATTTTTCATGGGCCTGAAAAATTCAATAGAACGAAAACAATTTTAATTACTAGTATTATTAATATCTAAATAATGACAGATGCCTCCAATCGAAATCTGTTGGTGCAGATGTTACTCTGCATTCTGTGGAAATCGTAGAGCGTATATTGGTCCTCATACAAGATTTATCTTAAACAGTATTTCATATCTATGTAACACAGTTACACAGATTAGGTGAAGAGAGCTGCCTCGATAAATTGACTTATTACATTGGAAAATCAAAACAAATTGTATCTTGCTAGAGTGGGATATTTGCACTGTTCCCGTGCCGCCAATATTTTTATTTTTAAAAGAAAAAACCTCTGTCAAGTTGTACACATAATTATGGTTATTTAATGACTGTACATGTATAAATTGCTAGGCAGTGATATTGCACTTGCTGTTTGATACTCTGTGCTCAGCTGCAGCACAAAACCAGATAAGTGTGTACAGCTTATTAGTGGAACGCAAATTATGGCACCACAAGCGTTTCATATTCGTTGATAATGTGGACAACCTAATCATCGCTTACCAACTACATACTCTTAACACAAATATTTGTGTGCTTTAAAAATCAAATGTCAGAATCACTGTTCCTGATCCTATTGCAGCAAAATGCACGATATGACGCGGGGAAAGTCAGTAATCCATGTGACAGTTTCACTAATTCAGGAATACAGAGTATTAATTATGTAGGCAAGAATGCATTAAAAAAAATTGCATTGCAAATTGTATATTTGAACAGTTATGTTTACGTTTTTACTTGTGCATGCAATTAAGCAGTGCGTCTCTAAGTTAAAGAGGAATACATAAATGTATACTCAAGTTAAACAATATGTATACATTTATTCTTACTTTTCCTCTGTGTCCTAAAACTTAATAAAACCTCGAGAAAATAGGTTTAAAAGGATCTATTGCAAAGATCATGTGTGCTCGTATTTTATTTAACGAAAATGTTAGCAATTTATGTTCAATCATAATTTTCAGATTGATTAAATTATAAAATTCAAATATGTTTTGCCTTCCAGGAGCAATTGCAATCCCAAAGTAACCAAAGTGTTGCGTCAGCATTACGACCGACCGCATTTCCTTCCTGCCGATTCTGAGGCCAGCACTATTGACTGGATCTTCATGGGATGGTCAGGTCCAGGAGCAGCTATACACGTGAGTTGTTAACTAGGGGTGCACAATGTCTGTACGTTCGTCTATTTTAGAATTTCCAGTCTAACGTCAACGTGAGCTTCACCTAACACTAGACTGATCCAGTCGAATCTCAACATAACCGTAAAACGCTTTTGGGTACGCCATTCTCCATGTTCTCTTCTATTTTATATGTCAAGCAACTCCAGTTGCGATTTGCTGATGCACAATTTTAAGTGTCTGAATTATGTGTTTCGAAAATAGGTGACATGTCTTGTAGGTCAATTGCAGTTGCTATGCTGTATTGCGTGCCAAAATATCTGCTGCTCAAACTTCCCGAAGCATCTGCTATTGATGGATTAACATATTTACAATTTAGTGCAACCTCGTTTTGTCCTCAGGTGTTATGCTTCGCCCATCGCCGAAACGGCACATCCCAGTAGCATCAAAAAGTGCGCCGGCACCCCGACTTTCGGTTTAGTGAAATGACAGACAGCCGTAAACACGAGAGTTGTTCAAACCGTCTGCCGCCGACCTTGTGCGGATGGTACACTATTTCCAAACATTCGCTGATGTACTCTGTATTACTGCATTTACTGTAAATTCAGTGCAACATCACTTTGCGAAATGGTTTATGCAGATGAGAGAATGTCCCATCGAAAAACATGTATTCGCCTAATGTTCAACTCATTTAACCATAATTTTAGTGGACGAACAGCTTTATCGAGTTCCACGCAAATTATTCTAATTATAAATATTGTCCATTTCGTTTCCCATTTTGTCCAGCTGGATTATGTCCAGCGTCCATCGTGGCAGGCTCAAATTGCGGGTCGCAAAAGGTGGAAGCTGTTTCCGGTTCCTGAGTGCGAGGATGTTTGCGGTGGATTGGAGTTGACAGTTGAGAGGGGTGACATAGGTATAACGAAATGTGTTTTTTATTTTTATGTTGAGCGAGTTCCTGCAGCGCCGCATTGCTTGACGAGAGGGGTTCCTTTTGTCGTATTTTTCTCTTAGGCTTTGCGCCAGTCTCGCTTTTACAAAGAGTTCGTTCGATGTGTTGCGCTATGTCAATCACATATCAATTCTATTTATTTGATAATAAATTTCAGTTTTAATAGACACCAACCAGTGGTACCACGACACCTACATAGAGCCCGGTGAGATCAGCATTACGATTGGTTCGGAATACGACTAAGACTAGGCGTTTGGTCGACACTGCAATGTTGCCTTTAGTCGGACCGTTCACTGCTCATTATACACTAGATAGCTTTTCGAAAGTTCCTTTTACGAAGTTTTGTTCAGAAACAAAAAAAAAATCAAAGCGCCAGAGGCACAGTATATTTTTATTTTTGCCAACTCGTGCAATATTTATATGTTGTCAATAACATAGATATTTATATTTAGAGATATTTGTATACACACCTCGTTTTCCCTTTCTGTGTGCAATTTACGTATTTGTGTGCCATTTGTATGATTATAATGATTTTCGTTTTATGCGCCCGTCCTAGCGCTCACGTGTGGATTGTTGTACTATGCAGGGCCGTGCCTATGAATTTTGCTGTTTTGAGGAAAATAGAAAACAAATTGGTGTAGTGAAAATATTTATTATTTTCAGTATATGAGATTATATAAGCCAAATTAATTCATTAGAGTCGGCTCAATCAAAACTTTGACCGGTGACATGATTATCCAGTTTGTACCAACCCTAATATTACATTTCCCACATTACAATGTTATTAGTATAGGATATATATTGAATTCATTCAGTAGCTTACTGTACCGACTAGGTAGGTACAAAGTACTTAAAAAAGTGTTCCTCCGCGACTTCCAATTTAATATTTAAAAAACGATCAACTATCGAACGTTCATTCATTCGTGACTATAAAAATCATAATCCTAAAAAATAACTTCGACCTCACCTTGTTAGTTTCATGGGTCCTTATTGTGAGGGGGTTGTACAAGTGTGAAGCTTGAAATTTTACGATTTTATCGCAAATACTTTTTGTTGGAATTTATTTTGACACAGGAGCACTGTAAATTTGCACTCGTTAGACACCCTTAAAATGTCTGGGACACCTTAAAAAATTACATACATGGATGTATATATCTCAGCAATCTTTTTTCTTAACCGGCTTCCTGTGCATCCATAACAGTATACCAAATTGTAAGGCTCAAAATATTGTTAAAACGCTTGAATGCAATTGCCAAGTTTTAAAACGTTTGACTTGCATCTACGTTAAATGTGTATTATTAGGTCGGGCAACTTTTTTAGCAGCTAATCTCTGTTGAGAACTCTGTTATAACTATTGTAATATTCGTAACTTTTTCAAACGGACGTTCTACGAATATAGATCCGGGTGTTTTACGATACATGTGCCAAATACCTCAAATCCTAATTGCTATGAATTTTTTTGTGTTGAAGTTTTATCGTGTGTCTTAGATAGTAGAGCCAAACCAAATATTGTTGTTGAAATTGTTTTTCAAAAAAAAAAATACCGTGACATTTTTTGTAGAGTTACAGTATGGTTAGTAGTCCTGCTATGCACCTGATTCTGCCCCAGTTTTACCTGGTAATGTACAAGTATAGAAATTTGCCAAAGTTGGTTGTCAACCAGCAGCTACCCGATGCCAACTTATTAGTCTTCCAAGTCGAACCTCGGACCAAAAAACCCCAAACCCATTTCTGCTAGATCCACATTATACACCTGACCCTGCTTCAAAAATATCTTGAGCTAACAGTTTTTAAGAATCAGTTGCGCCCAAGTTACCCCCGGAATTGAGCGTCTACAAGGGTCCTTTTGCTAAATTGCTCAAATTCTAAATTCGTCGTACAAAGTGGCATTGATACAGCCAAGTAACTAACGACTTAGTAATTTGAATAAAAATAAATTTAAAAGCAGTTTCCAAATTTTAGTAGTTTTGGTTCTTCACTAATGTTTCAAATTCTAGTTTTGAACGAAGCCAGATAAAACGCATTTTTAAGGAAGTTTATGACTGTTGTACATAAACAAACATGAATATTGAGATTATCATTCAGCATGTGTCAGTATTGTGACGGATTGTAACCAGTCACTGCATAATATTTATTGTTTAAAAAAAGAAGTTGGTGCATGCATTGGAAATGATCATGATCTTCCGAATGATTATTATATATTGTCTTGTATTTCGAATTTTTCTAAATTCACTGTAGTGCATGACAGGAGTTTTTGTAACCCTCTTGGTGCTTAGGCACTATGTGAGGGGCACATTTTCACCAGTACCCCGGGATCGAATAATCGAGAGACCGCGCCGGGAATCGAACCCGGGACCGCCGATCTACAGTCTGTCAGAGTATTTCCAATTTGATATAATAATCAAAAGTATGAGTTTAAAATCAAGATTTATTTCTAGTCTTAAGCCAAACTCTTTGTGTCCTTATTACAGCTTCATGTAGCTAGAAAACCTAATCAAAGAAATAATTACAGAGTTGTCAATCTGCTTGCATAATACTATTGCCTTTTTACATCCTGTTATCCTGAACATTGTATCCGATACAATTATATGTATATCCATACAATTAAAGTTAAATAAAACAAACTAATTACATTACAAGCAAACTTGTGCAAAATTATTTCACTCTAAAAAAACAATGTTTATCTGGTTTCTTTATTGTTTTATAGCTTTACATTGTTATCGTGAAACAAAAAATAACAAGTTGTCGATCGCAAATGGCATGACTGCGCATTTATAATAAAATGGCAATTGCTTTTTAATTGGGTGAGGGGATGGAAAAGATAAATACAAAACAAGTGACCAGAATTTAACAATATCAAATGTGGAATCAAAATTTGTGAACGTAATTGTTTCTTGCAGCTGGGCTCACGAAAATGATATCGTGGTTGATATCAGTAAGAAAGATAGTTTGGCGAAAGTGATTTTTTTTCTCTTATTCAAATAACGTAATTCAGCAGAAGGGAACGGGCGAGGAAGCTTCAGAACATAATGCCCAGAAACCAGAGCTATATATTTGTTTTTCATTTAAATAAAAAACTATAAATATTTTTATTGTCAATACGCCCGATTTTTTTATTTAGAAAATTTGCCATTTGCCTAATATTGCATCCTTGATCGCGTCCACAAACTGCGCCGGCACCCAATACACCCAATACTGAGAGGCTTCCGTTGGCCCAAGTTGGATCCCCTACAAAAGGAATATCAGATACAAGAAACTCAATGAATCCGATAATGTATTTTATGCTGGCTTCTAATTTATATCCCATTTTCCACTTTAAGAAAAAATTGTGTACAATTATCTCACCTGGAACTAAATTGTGAATATCAGTGAGTTTCGGTTGAATCGAATTGCCAATTGTTATCATAGTTAAATGAAAAATCTTTTTGCACTTACCAGCATGTGATATTCCTCGTGACCAACAATTGGCTCGCTGTTCACATTTTTAATTGAGTTCATGGGGATTTTTTCAGTCCGTTCTAGGGTAAAAAAAATAATCGTTCCAAATCACAAAATACTTAACTTGATCGGTCCAAAATAAATATTTACTCTCCAAATGAATTTTGCCGCTCAAAGCTGCGAAATATAACTTTAAGGTAGTTGATCGACCCACCTTTAGTTCCTATCCACAATTGATCACTTTCTAATTTAAAGGTGAGCCTAACTTTGCCGCCTACTTTATTCAGCATTCCAGAGAGTGGCTGCGCCGGTAGGCTTTCCTGAACAATTGAACGACAAATGCAAGAAGTTAATAAATGGGAGACATGCACTTCAGATTCATTTCTTGGCTTAATCTACACACCCTTTCGTTTTTTATTCCAACCATGGCATCCTCAGGTACTCCTTTATCTAATATTTTTCTATGCACCTACAAATGTAGATAGAAAACAAAATTATTCGTGAGAAAGTCAATAACCAAACCAAATTATTGATTGGGTTTGTACTTGCCTTTTGCTGGCTAAGTGGTTCTTTAGCTGCTACAGCTGCCAAATAAACAATAATTAATATACACAACATACAACCAGGAATTATTTCACATCATAATTCACGATACTATCAGATAAGACAAGCAATCAATTTAATATTTAGTTATTTGGTTTGAGTGAAAAAAATTGAGCTATTAAGAACAAATAAAAATACATAATAACTGTAACAGATGCAGAATGAAAGTTCTCCATTCATTTTTATTGATCTTTAAACTATTACGAACGATACTAGGCGTTCTTTAACTGGATTATTTTATCGAAGTTTGCTAAGTACGTAGCCAACGGGTACTGACCGGTGTCGCCTTTCTCATCTTTTCCTTCCTGTTTGGCCGGAGCGTTGACCGATAGGACGTCATTGAGTGTGGAACCCACCACCATGAGCTTGGTTCCCTTGGTCACGCCCAGATCCCGCAACGTCTTCTCTTCCTTGGCGAGGCCCTTGAACATGACCTTTTGCATGGCGGGAGGCACACCTGCGGTACAAT
>JAQGBY010004327.1:0-16863 GCA_034698785.1 Mycogona germanica | reverse complement strand
GTGTGTGTGTACACACGTGTATGTGTGTCGACACTTTCTGACTGACGAATATAGTTAGGTTCACCACTTGCGGTCGAATGATGAATACAGGCTGAATGACTCTCTACCAGCGAACCAAAAAAAAAAGCCTAGCACATCTGAGCTCTGGCGCCACAATGATTGGTGCGTGAGATTTGCAGAGGCTCCAGACTCCACGTTTCGGGGGGAAATGCCGCCATCTTGATTAGTGATTTACATAAAGTGGTTGTAACCCCGACAAGATAGTAGAAAATCATTCAGAGAGAGAATGTTTATAAAGAGCGATCGCGGACGCTTTTATTATCGGAAATAACCAATTAGCTTAACTAATGGTTCAGCATTCAATCGGAAACATTGGAGAGCTTTTATTCACTGGTCACCAATGGGTTGGAAGAGATTGACAGCGCATAAACAAAGTGGTTCGGCGTTTATTTAGCCTTGGAAATATCTATGTGTACATGTTGTATAATTCTTGTAAAAGAAAAACATGTTTTGAGGAGAGATCGTGTTTTTTTTTTTTGTTTTGTGGCACTTTTTGAGTACTTTTTTCTCTTACTTTTTGTCGGATTACATGATTCGTGTAAACTTACAGCAAAATAACAATAACATATATCTGTTGACTGATGGTTACTAAAGGCAGCGCCTTAAAAAAACCACACACGAAAAAGATGTGAAAAGTCGACGATGAAATGTTTAAGCAGAAGTGAACAAGCATGGGACAGAGTCGTGTAAAATCGACGACGAGCTGACGAGGCTCCATAAATAAAGATAATAAATTGAATTTTATGAAACGTACTTTAAAAGACACCACCCTTTTTCTCCTTTGTCAACCCCCAAAAGGAGTTAGAGTTTCGAAACCTTCGATAGGCTTACAATAAGGTTTTCAAGAGTTGCCAAGTACTCTCTCTCATCAGTTGTATTCCAGGTGGTTCTGCTAATACGCACGCAATGACGAAAAAAGGGGTTCCCTCCTCATGCCTTACAACCCCCCTTTTTTCGCCATTGCTCGATATTGCGTAGTAGCAACACCACCTCGAATACAACTGATGAGAGAGAACTAGGCAACTCTTGAAAACGTTAGGTCCGAAAATCTTAATTTTTTCAAAATTATTTTAGGTTTTGACGTATGTATTTTTTTAAGTACGTTTCACAATATTCTATATATTATTTTTATTTATGGAGCCTCTCCAGCTCGTCGACGATTTTACATGGCTCTGTCCCATGCTTGTTCACTTCTGTCATGGCAAAAATCTCAAACAGCGTCATCCTTAAGCGCGACAATGCGCATGAAGCTGACAAGAAAAGCCACACCCTATCAACAACAACTTCGCTATTAATCGAAAAGTAAATTGGGTCGTCATATCGCAAAACAATTCGTGGTATACTGTGTTTGGAAGTCAGACACGCCAGCTAGTGGGAGTTCAGCGAATTCGAGTATCAACATTTGATCAACACTTCAGTTGTGCTCTCGTTCCCCGCGCGGGATCAACGAGTTAGTTGCTCTCGAGATGATCCGCACTTGGGGTTGAACAGTCGTCTGGCTCGATCGTTTGAGTCACCAGTCATACCGAAACCATTTCCGGGATCAAGTCGCTGCCAAACTACTCTTGAAAGTTTCTAGGAGTTTGTCTTTTCTCTTTTTATGACATGTGAAGACATGACATGACGTGAGATTAGGTATACTGTAGTTGAGCGGGCAAAAGTGACGTCACACGTCGACACGTACTAGACAATAATCAAAATTTAAATTTTCGCGTCTATTCCTGATCTATTTATATATTTGTTTTGCTGCAGTGTATTCTTGATCTTTGCCGCAGTAATTATGACCATGAAGTTTTGTCCTCCAAAGAAGCCGTATGCAAATGAATGACCCTTCAACCATAAACGAACTGTAATAAATACTAACCTAGCCGCGTTGGTCCAACATTCATATTCATTTAATGGGCCTTACGCAAGAACACTACATACATATCAATCTAAACCAAGGTCTACGGACTTATGTTTTTTCCCATTGATTTCCCATTGATAGATTCCAAAACTTGGGTTCACATTTTTTTAAAACTCAGTGGTGCAACACATTTCTCAATTTGTTGTTTAAAAGTTTTGCTGATATATACATGCACATGCATGATGAACTTGTTAACAAGATCAATTACACAAGCTATTGTTATATTTCAAGGCGGTTTAATTGACGTCACAGAGGACTAAAACTAGTCAATATATTTTTGGCGCTCCGGAATACGTCCAATGCCCCGATCTTGTTGTATTTATTCCGTTACGCCATCGGGTTTGTGATTTATTTGAATTGTGATAAGAAATCGGCGGTGCCCAAAACACAGTGAAAATAGGTTACTCTGATAAGCATATTCAACAATTTAATTCGGTTATTTGATGTTTTCTGCCTGATTTTTTTCTGAAACACTACAACGTGGGCGAACCAATGTCAAAAATTGGGTAACACGATTACCTTACGAAATAAAATTGAGCCAAAAGAAATCGATAATATTAATAGAAATGAATACTCCTCAAAAATTATTTTATGTCCTATAGCATAATTTTTATGGTCCAGTAACTCACTTGCAACCACAAAACAGGAAACACTCGTACACTCTGTAAATGCGAAGTTAACACTCTGTAAAGCGAAGTTAAATATAAGCAAATAAGAGATCAAGAGAGGTCAAGCAACCAAGATCCACAATAGACTTAAATGTTTATTAAGAAAACTAATTATATTACACGAATCGTGAGATTATGAGAACACAGGTGGTAATTCCGCGTTCTCATACTGTACTGACACAGGTTCGGCGGTCCCGAGTTCGATTCCCGGCGTGGGCTCTCGAAATTTTCGATCCCGGGGTACTGGTCGTTCCCCTCGCACAGTGCCTAAGCACCATGAGAGGACGTAACGTCTGTAGTGCGGTTGACTACAGTTGATTGGGAGAAGAAAAAACTGAAGTTAAACATGATCAATTGAGCGTTTTTCGTATACTCGAATGGGGGACTACGACGTCATGTCGTCGCCGTACTCAAACGTGAGCATTGGTACAAACTTTTTTTTTTCAGTGTATGGTTTATTGATACAAGAAAAAAAATAAAGTCACAGATATACAAGTCTCCCATACACGAATTTCGTAGGCCCTCACATTGTAAACATTTGAGGGCCCACCGGAAAATAATGCAAAAATCAAGTTTGACAATCGGTGAAAAAGAGGCTCCTTCGGTATAAAAGATAAAGGCAATTATGAACCAATATGACATTGAACAAGAAAAAAAGAAAAGAAAAGGCAATCTACCTGGGTATTATATTATAACAGGATCGAAGAACTTAGTTGCTTTTTTTACCAATCAACTGTAGTCAACCGCACTACTGACGTTACGTCCCACTCATAGTGATTAGGCACTTTTTTAATCAACTATCCAAGTATTACATGATTAGGCTTTCACGAAACTGAATTTAGTATTTATGACGTACCTAAGGTAGTGCATGTCTAACACGTAATTAATTGTTGCGCAACCGTTCTCCGTGCATTAAATTTGGGAATACTAACGCTAATTATTGCAATTGTTCACGTCAAATACTTAATAATTTATAATCCAAAAAATTTATTTCTCAATAGAAAATTGTGTTCACTATACATCTGATTTTAGTTGAGCGAGAGAGTATCAAACATGGACGCCTTCGATCGAGTTTGTACTTGATATTAACATTTTAAATTTTTTTTAAATAGCACAATAATACGAAAACTAAACTTGTTTCCAAAACACATCATGCAAGGTGAAGAAAATTCTTGATTTTTGCAACTTTCCTCCGAGTAATTCGATTCGAGTTGGCAAAGCTGACCACTTGGCTAAATCATCGGCCTCGCCTAAACATATTTTACACGAGCCGCCACCGGTACCGCGCGAAACAATACCAGATGTGCTCCACCGATCACTAATGTAACATTCTGGTATTGTACAGCACATACTGTAGTATCCACCACCACCACCACACACTCGCAATATACTGACTGTTTCCAAACGTTATAACGTATAATCAACCAACGCTCTGCAACCTATGGTTCTCTACACGCGCTATTGACTATGACTGGCGCAATTTTCCAGCAACACACAATGCACCCCCCCCCCCTCCCACATATGGAGAATACCCCACCCGCGAGGGTCAAACGCAGTCATCGTACACGATTAAGAAAATAGACCTACGTATGTGGTTGGAGCTTCTTTGCGAGGGGGAGGAAGAATAGGACGAAAAGAAAGAGGCCACTTGCCGCAGGACCAAGATTGAATCGACATAATCGTTATCTACCTGTTGGAAGCGACGACGCTCAATCTGTTGACAAGTTTCCCCATTCAGTAGACAAGGGAAACGTCTTCACGTAAATATCGTACGGCACTTGCCGAGATGAACAATTTTGTTGTGTACAGTGTCGGTCTTGACGGAAATATCCCTAACCTCTTGTCCCTCCAGACACCGGCGCACAATTTTATGGAAGTTGTTTTTGTAGTAGGTATTTAAAAACAGTACGAACCCAGAAGGTCACCGCTATAGTTCTCGAAAATTGGCTTCGAAGTGGTCGATTCTTAAAATTTTAGTTGTGTTTTCATGCCTAGTCCAGTCACAATACGCTGTATTGCGTGACAGGAATCGTGTTATTTTCCACAAAACAAAGTGTTCAGAGATCTTGTTTATTATTATTACTATACATGTACAAGGTACTTAAATTTTTCTCTCCAAGTGCACCAGTCCAACGACTGTATACCCGTAGATTCAATAGAGGCAGCTACGCATTGGGTAGTTTTCTTAAACAAGAATCGCGGACGTCCGTCCTTTTACGACGTTCTACCCTGGGGTTCACTGAAACCATAAGGTTTTATTTAATAATCAGTAATAATAATTAGTTGGGTCATAAACAATTTCGAGTGACGACGTTGGATATTTTTAAACCTTCGAATGACCATAACATAATGATATTTCTATAAAGCAAAAACGTGAAATGACCTTTAGTGCAAATAAGGCTCAATTAAAAATAGTTTCGGACTTTTGGACTACCGTTGCACCACACGTCGCAACAACCCAGCGTGGAAAACCTCAGTGGCCCGCAAGACGGCGCTTTCTAGTGGTCAATCAGCGCCATTAAAAAAGGCGGAAATTCGCCTTACTTGTTGGGCAAGCGAGTTCTCAATGTTTACGAAAAGGACTTTTAATACAGAAAATATTATTCGACTATTTACCTTCGTACACCTGGTATACCAAATTCCTGAAATAGTCCGATTTCAACGTTTTCTCTCGCGCACATTGGCGATGCCGAACATTTCCTGTTGATTTCGCCACCAAGGCAAAAATAGCGCAATCAAAATGGCAGTCTCCATGATTTTGCTTTTAGCGGCATTAGCCTTGATGCGTTAAATAACAGTCACAACCTAATTTCACATGACGCCAGGATAATTCCACTCGTGCCTAGGCAAACAGATGCTCTAACTTTTCCCGTTACATTCTGCGACTGAACGCTAAAACGATGATCCTAAAAGTATTCACGAACACTGTCACGTTTCACTGACATAGAAAAGTGATTAATTTAATAACAAATATTAAGAGAGAGAGAGAAACATATCATTCGTGTTAGCAAAATGTCACCCCGATAGCGGCAAGTAGATCACATATCCAGTTCAATAGTAGTGAAATAATATATTTGGGCAAGAATCATTTTGTTAATCCCACTTTCGAAAGTGGGGATTTTTCTAAGCGTGCCCTAGATTCTCTAGTTTATGCCACCCTAACTTTATAAAGGGAATCGATAACTCCTCTTCAGTTTTCTTCGAGATAACATAATTAGCAAATTATTTATTTTTGGACGTTGATTCGTTTTTAGGAGTCATCGTTAATTTTTTTAATCCCTTTGCATCCTTAATGTTTATTGATTTATAAATAACTTAGATTCCTCTTTGGTGGAGTAGTTTGCGTTAGTAAAATTGCTGAATACAATACTGCATGGAGATAATTTATGAGATTAGCGCTATGCAATAATACTAAGCCACACTGGTTACGCTACATTTGGCACGTTGACAGTCTGGATTGTTTAAGGACAAAGCCATTAGTTAAAATTTATGTACATGTACGTGACTTAACACCTAAAAGTCATATTCGTGGAAAGAAATCTGCACAATCATGTTATTTCTAAAAATTAATATTGTATACAAAATTGAATGTTGAATTGCGCTATTTCAATAGGTCCTTGAATTTCGTTCCGATATTTCAACAGGATTCTTACAATTATCATTCCTTTCGACGTTTTTCACTGTAACTTTCGGATTATGCCGCTGAACTATCTAACTTTGTGTTTTTATTTAGTTAAATATCCGAATCTGCTCGTGCTTTTGCACTTTTTCAGTAATGCAGGTAGTTGGGGGCCAACCTAATACAAAATTTCACGGATTACAGGGAAATCGTGTAATCAAAATAGTTCCACGTCATGCTGTAAATTTCCTTAAATCATTGATTTTCGATCACAATGTATTTGGGATTTTCGAAAACGTTTGATCTATAATTAAAATAATATCTGCCTTCTTCCTGCCTGCTTCTGTGAGCGCTTCGCCCATGTTCGTTGTATTAGGTAGGTCCCTAGGTATATACAGTGTAGTTCATGAAATTTCGTATATTTCAAATTCTTGTCATTTCGTCAACAATGACAATAACACATGCAATCATTCAGCGGCTTGTCCCAGGGTTTAACAGCTGCGCATCGATTTAAAATGTCATTTTTTTATACACATGCTTGCTACTTTCAAGAGACGATCTCTTGACCTCAGTGCCAGATTATTTCTTCGCTCTGGCCAAGGACCAAGTCACCATCAAACAGACGAGGCACCAAGAGAGCGTCCCCAAAATTCCGCCCCAGACTTCGACGTTGTCGAGACCCCATCCGCGGTTCATGACGTTCCTCTTGGCCTCAATGGACAGCGTCAAAGGAAATGTGTAGCTGATGTACCGCACGTAGACTGGCATTCCTTGAATCGGCCAGATTATCCCTACGAATGAAGCCAACAAATGTATTGTTGTAGGAGACAAGACAATGTCAGCAGTTTCCACATGCCAAGCCCTAGATGGGTTAATGTGTCCAATAGTAATTCGTTGTTCGATCGATTACGGTTAACATGAAGTTTTTGTTCACGCTTTCGAGAACCAATTGTTAATGCATTTTTTAGAAACTCTAATGGCTATAACACAATTAATTCTGACAACTTACCGTTTGTTAACACACAAATGAACCACATTGCCAGGCTTAAGACAATGGCCGTCGTTTGTTCGTTGCATATTGAGGAGATGAATAATCCTAAAATGGCAACAATATAATTAATTATCGCATTGCCCGTAAGTTGGTAAGTTGATCGGATGATTAGTCCTTAACCCAATAGGTTTTGTGGAAGGATTTATGTCGGGACCATATCATGTTATTGTACCCAAAAGCCATAGCATATTTGACCTCTGAGAGGAGTACTCTTACCTAAGGAAATTCCGCTAAGTCCTTCTGCCAGGCACAGACAGGAGATTAGAAAAATCGATCCGGCGCAGGTGAATTGAAATATTCCCAAAACTACTACTAGCATCAATGCCACTTGAACGCACATCACCTTTGGTGTTAAGAAATAAGCGAGACAAAATGATATTTATGATAATTTTATAAAAAGTTTCATTTGAATATGTAATTAGCACTATTAATTCCTTCATGATTCAAACACTTACCACCATTTGCGACATCAGCAGAGCGATGATGAGTTCGATTGCATCAATGCCTGCAAAATTATAACGCAAATTATTTAGGCGCTGTAAAACAAATATAGTGGAAGTGCTAGCACGTACTACTTGAGCATTGTAAAGAATATGTGAAATTTATTGTTTTGAGATGGTGGTGTTAGATTCGCGTTCTTCTGACAAGTGCTTGTACCACTGTCTCGAGGCAAGGAACCAATATATTGGGGTATTTCGTGATTTCTTAAAAGTGCATGTATCCAAGCAACCACTAGAAGTGGACATTTTTTTCATTGCCGTAGCTCCAACATTTTTCATTGTTTCTTAGTAAAAATGGACGAAAATGAAGAGGGGTAAACTGTGGCCGGTCGAATAGTCAAAATTACTATAGAAACTATTGGAACCTTTAAAAATAAATGTATTATTAACAAGATGGGCATTTCCGTTTTCATGTCCATGTCCAGTTCGTCTATCTTTCGTCTAGTCTCGTAGTGTGTAAAATAAAGAAATAGAAAAGATCATCGAACCGAATCTTACCAGATACGAATTCTCTTTCCAATCTGCCTTCTTGTCGGTCAACCACAATCATTAACGCTGTCAGTCCCATAGCCATGAAGAAGGCGATACTGAATTGGAAACGGTGACTTATAATTACAGTTTCAGCGTGATGTGTGTTTCAAAGTGATGCGACATATTCATAGTGACCGCCACAAACAGACATTTTTTAAATAGCCCAGTTTGTGTCAGTTGCCATGAATGGTCGAATTCGAGTGTTCAAGTACAAATTTAAAAAGGACTTATTCCCAACATAAATCATGACGCAACCCCAACATACTCGTATATCACTTACCTGGACATGAAAGCCGGGGCAAAAAACTGCTGGAAATTCACATCGTCTGTCCCATACACATAATCTTTGGCCTAAGGAAACACACAATACGTTGGAAAAGCATTATAATACACAAAGTTATTGTAATTATATTGAATACTGAAGTGATTGATGATCATGGTCACACGAATTGTTTTCAGGGTTCGCAAAACACACAAATGCATGCAATCATGCATCGAATTAACGAAAGATCACGCGCTTCGCCAAAGATGAAAGTGAGCGGAGGCAGCGCAGTAGCGGACGCACGCGCCAAAAGTAAACGTGTTAGCTGGGTCTATGCGCTGCCAACAATCCTTTTCGCGTCTTTCACAGGCACCATACGGAGCCCTGGGCTTGAAATCACATCATACGACGCACATTATTTTTCTCGTTATTTTCGTTTTGCTTTCGAAGAACATTTTTAAGGTGCTTAACATTGGGACACAACTAAAGAAATTGTTCAAGAAAACCCTAAATAATTTAAGATAAAAATAATTGGTCAAAACAATAATTTAAAATCCATTTCCTTCATTTTTCTTACCTTGATTCCCATGTCCGCCATATCTGGATTCAGGCCCATACGCGTTAACACTATCCGAGCGAATCGTCCAAACGAATAGAAGAGTTCCGTATTTATAACAAAGCTAACTTGTTGATCTGCGTGCAAAAACAAAATGATTATAAGCAGTGATCGTAATACGAAATATTTTATATGATATATTCTTTACAAATTCATTTCGAACATTTGAACATGAAATATTTATTCAACTTAAACTGTATACCAACTTACTACTAGTGTCCAGTGTTGAATAAATTGACCCTTCTTGCACGGATAAGTTGTTTACTAATGATCCATGGAGGAACCTGCATTAGCATATCATTTAAAAATAAATCGCTTGCAATAAAATAAAAGCAATTTGACGTTTTCATACATAAGAAAATAGATTACCTGTTTATGATCGAATCGGTAAAATTGGAATTTATTGATAAAACACCCCACGTATGACCTTCACGGGACGCGAGAAACGCCTCATCGTAGGTATTGAAATACACCTGCAACGTAAGTCATAAAATATGTCTATCGGTAAGACGATACAGAATATTTAGAGAATATCCTGAATTTGTTAACATTTGAGTTTCTGTCAGTACAAAAAGGATTGACTTTTTTGGGATCTACTACTCATCGTTTTCGTTGCCGCCATCTAGTGACCATTTGGTGAAATCACTTTGTCATTGTTACATTACATTACATGCTTAATATATTTTCAGCCCTCTTTGGTTAAGCAACATATGGGAAGTAAATATATAACCTATCTATAGAAAAGTCTTTTTAACGAAAAATAAGGTACGCGATTTTGCTGAGCATTCTCAACCCTAACAAATATATGATCCGAGCTTGGTGTAAGTTTACCCCAGTATTAATCAAAAATCTAGTTTCCTCATGAACCCATTATCCTAATCTGCCTAAGCCCGAAATATTTGGTATCCATCGAACACGGTGAGATAGTGGAGATAAATTTAAACAGTAGCTGAATTATTTTAGGCCAAGTAGGGAATGTTTTCTACGCATAATTGAGTAGCTGACTCCCGAGAAAAGATCCTACTCTATAATGACTCCAGGCACACGCAACACGTTACATAATATGTGTGGATTTTGAGCGAACGATCAAGTACGACGCCGTCTTCTTGTTTATCAATCTTTAAATATGGACACTGGCCTTGACAATAGATGTCAAGGGCTTGATCGTTTAACTAACGACGACAAGTTTCAAATATCTATCAAGAGCTAAACCCCCTGAGCTAAAGGCCCAGAGCCCTTAAACTGCAATTCGTATGCTTAGTGAAACAAAAATTTCAAAATTCTTTTTTTAAAATTCTAGTTTGGTTCTATCAAGCTTACGGGGGGAAAAAACTCGTAGATCAATTTAGGGTTATTTCGTTATTATTGGTCGTGGAAAGATCGTACAGTTGTACAAGTTTGCGAGGCCCGATTTGTTTTAATTAATATTTTGACGTTTACCTTTTCGATTGTGTAGGTGTCGATACAGTCAGCGAATATTTTGCCGAATTCGCCTCGATCCTCATTGACTATGCCTATATGGAGGCCGTATAGGGCTCGTCCCACGGACAAACCAAAGACCGTCATGATTAATGGCGGAAGGATGAACTCCATAATGAACGATCTGTGGGACATGGGGACAACACATATCGGCGTGAAATTATACCACAAATCAAGGAGTCTTTTCGTTGCATAACCAGCTGAACATCTCAATTTTTAGGGTCCATTTCGGCGCGTTAGATTTTGGACAATTTGAACAAAATAATAATGGACGAATCTCTTTTTAATTGACTCAACGCAAATGCAAAGTTTAGGGAACTCACCCGGGATGGCGACTGACGGACAACAAATTTTTCCAAAATACCGCGTAGATACAGTTCATTTTCGGTAACTCGATGGGCCAGGTTAGCTGCCGACTTTTGGGCGGGACGTACACAGGCTTGTTCAACATGGCCACGCTCGACAACTTGACACTTTTGTCGACCAATGCCACGTGCGCAGGGATTTCCTGATCTTTGCTGTCGCTTTGGACTGGGCTTTCGGAACTGGTGTCGTCACTACACAGCGCCAATTGGTCTTTGACGCGTCCGTTGGTGGCGCTGCCCGCTATGGCAACGGAATGCAACATGGCCGCCGTGTCCGGATCGTTCTTGGAGACATTTTCTGTCTCGGTGTCGTTCACCAGACACAATTTGAGAAACACATCTTCCAACGTGATGCAAGAGAATCTCTCCATCAACACATCCGGGGCCTCTTCGGCTAGCAATTTGCCTTCCAGCATCAACCCCACCTACCGTTTATGAGACAAAACACAAAACATAAAACAAATAAAACATGGATAAAACATGTAGAATAATTCGAATAATAAGCTCCTACGAAAAAGCAATTATATATTATGGTCTTAGGATTGCTTGCAATTGCTATTACAAATAAAAGGTGTCAAAATTGTTGACTGTAATGATAACTAATCTGTTAAATTAAATCACTTTGTTAATGGTGTTTTCTTTACGCAACAACAAAACATAGAAACAAATAAAACATAGATGTAATAACATAGATGTAATAAAACATAGATGTAAAAACAAAGTATAGATGTGCATAAGCGCCACCAGGTCGCCTCCTGGGGGGGCTTTGAGCGGTTAAATCAAGCGGTATACCCCTTAACAAATAATAATAAAAAATAAGCGCCACGGTTAGCACTTTAGCATAGTGTAGCGAATTAGTCGCTTCTCTTAATTTAAATAAGTGCACTCATTTTTCTAAAAAAAATCGATTTTAGCAACTTGATTCTTTTGGAAGGTTTCATTGAGATACATGTACAAAAAAAAGGAACTATAGAAACAGCGCCGACACAAGGCCTTTTATTTTAAAAGTGGCACCTTAAAAGATGGCAAACACTATACTTGGCTGCAATGTGGTGAAAACGTCCTACATGTAGCTGCCCATTATTGAATCGTTTGGCTGAGCAACGTTATGAGAGCAGCCTTGAAATTACTCTTATGAAAATGGTTCAAAGGAAAGATGACGCTCAAACCTTGCTTAAACATTTCTTTCTATTGTTTATGGTTAAACATTGTAAATTGATATCGCTAAACATCATTAAAGAAAATAATATCGTAAAACTTAAAACGACGACGTCACATACACTCACGTACGTGCACGATGGCAATTTAAAATGGAATGTATTGCCAATAAGTGTGCGAAATTTCATTAGATTCAATTATTGTTTTCCAATTGTAATTTCAACATGAAGTTTCAAAAAAATGTATGTATATATATATATATAGAGAGAGAGAGAGAGAGAGAGAGAGAGAGAGAGAGAGAGCACTAATGCTATCAGTGGTTAGTCTACTTTTCTAATTCAAAATCTGCATACTCATTTATTTATATTGCTACTTGCATTGTCTGATTGACGGGCTTCTTCGACATAATGGGTGGTAATCACTACGGTTGTATTGCTTGTCTGAACCAGGGTTGACAGGTAGTTCCAGATTCTGGAAATATAAATATATTCATATGCAAGTACAGTGCATATGAGCATTAGCTTTTGCGTAAATTTAAAATCATCAAAACTAGCTACAGTCACAGATTGAACGATATAAAATCATATTACGGACTAGTCTAACGGTTCAAATTTATGTTTCGCAGTTCGCGACCACAACTGACCGTGTTCTGGGTCTATTCTGTAGAACCCAAATTATATCTATTATAGTTAGTTCATCGTGTTCTCGTTTGGTTCGGCGATTCTTTTCTTTTATGTACGTGTCCATGTGGATTTAATAGTCCTCGTGCATAAACATTTGATGATTTGTTTTTATAGGTACTTCCGATAGGTTTCACCACGAGCAACTAAAATTTAGGGTTCTTGATAAATTGAATAGTTTTAGTGAAATAAATAAACAGATAAATAGTTATGACAATAAACTAATCTCGCTGTACCTGACGCCGTAATAATATTGTTGGAATGTTCCGGAGTTTTTTTTTCTCACTAAACTTGCCTTTTTCTGAGGAGAGGATCCACTCCGACTGTGGGTTCGTCCAATATCAGCAAGGACGGTTCTGCAAGCAATGCCACCGCGAACGAGACTCTTCGTTTCTGGCCACCGCTAAACGTGCGTAAAATAAACATTAGATTTTGAAAATCAATTATTTTTGACAAACAACGATTAGCATCAAACATTTTTTTCGAAAATTAAACCACTAAACTATCTAAATTCAACGAATTTACACGACACTACACGGTATTACACGGAAATGTGATGTGAATTACACGATTTCCGTGTAGTGACCAGAGACAGCAACTTGTTGTTCTCTCTTGTTTTTCAGTATATCAATCTCGAGTGTGACTAATCATTCTTTAATGTTTCTAGAGTATAAATATTGCCCATTGCGATAATGTCCAACAAATATTAATGCAAAACACAAATCGCAACAGGATCTCACCAATATTGTCAAGTAATTTAGCGATACGTCTCCTAGCCAGGCTTGCGTTTCATTTTATTATCGTCGTAAAGAAAGGGAAGTCGCAATTAGTGACTCAACGAAACGTGACTAACCGGTAACACAATGGCTCGAGCATCTAACCCATGGTTATTTGGCCGGTTAATGGTCAATTATTAATTTTATCTTTATTTATTAATCGGACGGTACGGCGAACCGACCATCATATAAAATGCGTTATTCGCGTATTTTGCACCAGTAGCGTGTCGCATCGAATAAAAGAACAACCTTTAGACTTACCTCAGTTTGTCGACGTAGTTACTACTGTTTGGAACGTTCAACAGTTTCATTAGAAACTTTCTTCGGGTCACTATCTGTTTAGTGGACATGCCGGCCACTCTCCCATAAAACAGCATGGTCTCTTTTACTGTCATTTCATTTAGGAGGGCGATATCCTGTTAAGAGCACATATAACACTGCAGAATTTTTAATAGGTTTGGTGCTAAAACGTTGGTCGAACCAGATCGTCATTTGTTCGGGACAAGGTCGTGCATCAAACACGACCAAGCGGATAAAACACATTCATTCAGTTTATTTATATTTTTTAAAGTATGTCGACGAATCCATAATCGTTATTGCCTAAATTATCATTACAAACACGATTCTCTCTCGCTATGCGCTCAGTGATTGCCAACTTCCGACAGTCAGGGGCAGCAATGGCATCCCCTCAGCACACTGATACATGGCGAGTTTTTACAAAAAATATTATCCGGACCTATCTGGGATGATCAAGTCACGTTATATTAGCACCTCTGCTAAATCTTTATAAAATTAAAAAAAATAATACAATAAGTAGACGACGTTTTGTAATTTGCGCTGGATTAAATTACGATACATGTACAGCTAGTGTGGTTCGGAAATACTATTAAGTCGAATAAATAAAATTCTTAGGGTTACGAAAGGCAGTCGTAATTTATGAGTATACTCTGTACATTGTGCATGTACACGTAAATCTTTCTATTTGTATTTTTTGCAGCACAATAAAACATCGAAATGTGAAATATAACATGTTCTATTATTTTTCAGCAATACGTTTCACTAATACTCTGTACAAAGTGGTATAGGGCGGTGTCTTAAAAGTACCTTCCACCTCCATCTCCTAATAATAGGGGATGGACAAGTTTCTTTTCTTAAGAACATTGATGGCACTAAAGTAATTGCAATTACCTGAGGCATGTAGCCAACAGTCGAGCCAGGAATTCCACTGGCCTTGGAGCCGGGGACGTGCCCGTACACCAACACAAATCCTTCCTTCGGGTTACATCTACCCATGATGCAACGCAACAGGGTGGTCTTCCCGCAACCGCTAGGACCCAACAGACCATAGCTGAAACGAATCGATAAAACGTAACGAGTAGATTAGCTTCGAGTTTATTAATTTATGTTTCTACAGTTCGGCCACTTCGACCAAAATGTTACCAGCGTTGCAGCGTTATTAGGTTTAAAGTTAATTTAGTTTGGTAATTTCGTGCATTTCGTCAGAGTTTGTAGAATTGCGCTACACGCTTACTTTTAATCATTTTTAATTCGAGGAATTTCGACTACGCATTTATTTGAACTGTCTTCACCTTTCAAATGTACCGCACTTTGAAAAAAGATTTTTTGATTTGAAGATGATGACTAAACAGTTAAATGTTTAACCGATGGTAGTGATACAATTATATGTTGTACTCTGTAGACGCACCACGATGTCCCGTTTTTTCAAGTTCGCTGCGAGCCAATGGACGCTCAAGACTCTTCAAGGATGATTATTAATTCACAATGTGTAGACAGTCTTAATAAATTATAAGGTATGCCTCGGGGCATCGTCAATTCGTTCAAGTACTTTGTAATTTGTTATCTTGATAAATCCGCCCCACTGTTTTTTTTTTAAATGGATAGGGATTATTTTAGAAGCGCACAAGGTAGACGCGTAAAAAACTTGTCCTGAACTTCAGTTTTGCATGTGAAGGTCACATTTGGAAGGACGTAAAAAAATCGTGAAGGTTAGAGGAACGAATTATTATGCGCCGTATAAAAGGCCCCCCCGTTACACAATTTAGAATTTCCGCGTTTTGCTCCATGTTACCTTGTTTGGGAATATCACGATCAATCAGTGAACGATTTTTAATCAAATAATTGGACTTATTATTAACTTAAGTTAGTAACTTGCTATTTATTATAACTATTTGGAGTTTTTAAACTCGTGTACTGTTATGTGTTGGCCAACACAAAGTGACATTTCCCTTAAGCAAAACGTAAAAATGAGTCATTGTTTACACCTTTAGAGTAGGCACACAAAGTATTGGTACAACACGAAAATTGAGGTTAAAAATAAATCACATGAAACACTGTAGGTAATTAAAATAATTTCCAACTAGTTGGCGATGTTAACTTAGATTTTAAAATGTCCAATAGTAAGAGATTTTTTATTTTGTAAGGTACAGGAGAAATGCTGATGGTGTTGAAAATTGGTTCGTAGCATCCACAAAATAACTGGAAATCAATAGGCGCTAACGGACAATGAAAGTGTTGCAAACGCTTTAATGCATTTGTACTTACATGGTCCCGCGTGGGACAGTCATGTTTAATCCCTGTAGCACCTGGGTGGTGTTCCTGCGGACGGTGAAGCTCTTGCAGACGTTCCTGCAAACGACAGCATCCGTCCCGTTGACGTTGGGCGACACGTGCAATTCCATTGCTGCAAACACACAACGATCAGTGATTTGATTGATTTCGAGAGAAAAGGCCGTGGTGATATCAACTAAGCTTTTCCCACAACCCATTAAGAACTGAAACAAAATAAAACCTGAGCGAACCTATATTTGACCAGCGGTTGGACATTGAGTGCACCAACCCCGCGCGCGCGCGCAAAACGCTGACCGCGCGCGGACACAGTGGCGGCCTGTAAACGAAAAGTATCTGGTGTTCTGAGGAGGCGGCGACCATTATTGGTGGTGCGCCCTAAAGACTGCCAATGTGCAGCATGTGGGTTCTGAATTTCTAGATTTTATCACGAATATGCATGGAGAAGGGCGCTGCACTTTACTACTAGGCCACATATTTCATAATTGGGGATTGTTGCGTTTGTATCGCCCAATCCACTACTACGATGTCAGGTACACTTTAAAGATCCCTACCTAGGTAGCTTATACTAAGCCTGGGCTAGGCAAAATGACCAGGTCGCCTCCT
>JAQGBY010004326.1:0-16863 GCA_034698785.1 Mycogona germanica | reverse complement strand
GTGGGAACTGACGATACAGATAAGACGATGACGATTCACATCTAACAAATTTACCCCATCCACATCTCCCGTGGAAAATTAATATTTAAGATGTGGATGTGGTAAATGTGTTAGATGTGAATCGTCATCGTCTTATCTGTAGCGTCAGTTCCCACGGTTTTCTAGTTTAATTTTTGCATTTTAAATAACAGTTTACTATTATTATTTTAGAAAAGTTTTTGCCAACTCTCGTTCGTCTTTTCCATCCATCCGGTCTGTCCCGGACACAAGCCCCATTATTGTATAAAAAAGATGTTTTGTTTCAGATTGGATTCCCAAACTCTCCTCACAGGAGGAAACTGTGCACTGGTTGGGCTCACTTAACTCACCTGCGAGGCAGCGTGACCTGGTGTTAGGGGAAACACACTAAACATTATTTGTCATCTTTATCGGATGCATTAATCTACATGGCCGATGTATCCGCTGGCAATCGACAGCAATTTATTAGAGTAGATTCATATGTGGGTGGACCGGCTCTTGTCTCGTGCCGAGCTAGCTTTCCCATTCTCTTACGCCCCCGCCTCCATCTCCTAACCTCGTCCCCACCCCTTCAATTTCGGATCGTGTCAATCAGTGTCCCGAATTGATAACCGTGATGGGGCCGCTGAAAATCGTTGTCACCTCATCGTTAGTCACGTGACCGTGAGATGTGCAAAAAGAAGGAGCAAAACGAAATTGATCTGGACGACGCATTTTTATCCTCTAAACATGTATTGGCGTTTCTCATTTGTCACTGGATGGCGCTGTTTTCATCCTTTACACTTCGACCAATGACGGCGATCTTCGGTTTAAATTGAATCATCAAATGCCAAATACTTTTGGCTTATAAATTCATTCCGTAAGCTATCAGACAACACTGTAGTCAACACATGGCGCAAGCAGCCTGAGGTTTTCCTGCCAATCGACGAATTACAGAAATACCTTTGTTACGTAAGGTCTTCAAAAAATGTAATCATTCGCTTCTTTTTTTTATTCCGATAATTTATTTATGAAACATAAAAGAATGCATTTGTGCAGTAGTTTAGATTTAAAATATGTGATACAAATAAAGAGGAAAACGCAGTCTTGCAATAAAATAAAAAGCTTTTCAGAGAATGTTTATTAATCATCTTATCGAAAGAAACATGTTTTTAGTTACATTATACAGAAAATAAATTTGTTAAGGAACTTTAGATAGACACATGTCAGTTCCGAAATTTGTATTGTGGACCAACTGCACCCGACTAACACGGCTCCTTAAGACATAATTTCGTATATTTCAAAATCCATTAAATATGGCCTCGTCGCCAATTTATTACCTCAGTTTCCGAAACGATGGCAAAGGTAGGTATATTATTAGAGACGAAATTATCCCCCACGCAAAAGCAACATCCCACCAATTCTGTCAAGACAGCTCTCTCTGTCCATTTCCTTTGGTGGCACACTGCAGCATCTCCCATCTTCTCAACAATTCCTGGTGGCATCCCGACCAAAGCGTTGCGGTGGCTGCCATCTCTCTCCTCCTCTGTCTTCTCTCTGGTGACATCAAAACCTGGTTGCGGCGACGTTTGTTGTAGTAAGGTTGTATCGACGGCCACCCCGAAGCGTCTCTCCGACGCTAATGAGATAATGGGATTCCATTTCGCCTGAGAACACCTGACAATCAAACCCAAAGTAAACGCTGATTGCCACCACTCCTGTGTATATACACCATTTGCCACTTCTCTCCCTCTCTCTTGTCTCTCCCACCTCGATCGAGTCTCTTTTGTGGCATATTGGCACACATCTTTGAGTTTTTATATGCACTATTCAGTTTAAATTCTCGAATTCGAATAATTTTACGCCTATAAGTCCTCCTCACTTTCTTGAAATACTTGTGGAAGAGTGGACAGAAGAGCGCCTGTCTAAGGACTAAAGGGTAATGAGTTAGACCCGAATCGAAACAAACGGACGGTTGAAAGGGAGCCAGGGACAATGGTACAATTTTCATTGTACATTGTAATAATTCAAAGTATAAATATGAAATGAAATAATTAATCAAATATTTCCCGATATATATAATACAAACTAATTTGAACTCTTTGAAATTTTGTCGTCTTATATTTTGCAAAAATAATACTCTGTATCTGTTGTTCTGGATATTTACTGCTGTAGTGTACGGAATGGTTTATGATTGAATTTTGACTTTATCACATATTCATGTGATTACCGTTAATCGTTAAAAAAATAATTGTCTCATTCTTCACATGAGTTTTATAAATGTTTGTGAGAAACTGCATTTAGTTTGCAAATAAAATTGTAACTTATTGACAACAGATTTAAAAAATATTCATAAACACACGTATTGAAAATTATACTCATTGAAGCAGAAGAAGAATACATGATCAAATATTTCAAAAGAATGTTGTTTATAAATAATTGGGAATTACTCTGTATTTAAATAATCCGGAAAAGCATTCTTTCGAAGTTTGATCGTGCAGATGCATCGTTTTTTCCGGATTATTTTGGCTAAACGAATACTATCAAAAATTCTACGCGTTCTACATTTATTTTTGTCAACAACACCTCTGACCATTTTTGTAAACAGTAATTCTAATCGAGTGGGGGTCCTCCTGTAAGATGTTAAGTACATAAGTAAATGTTTTTTGAAAGTTATTTAAGTGCTTGTTTGCCGTTTTTCCACGTTTGTGTCCAGCATTCAGAATATCATACTCGTGTTTCCAAACAATTTATTTGTCGCGAAATAGACAGCTAATCTCAGGATATTTACTGTAATTCTTTACATACACCAGAAACACTTGACTGTGAAAATCGGATAACAGCTAGCTCCATCAGTTGCTGGCGACACATGACATCCTCCCAACAAAATTGATTGTTGCAGATTATCTCTATTGGTGCACACATATTAACATATGGAATTAGACCACGCCTTCCAGTCAAAATCGATTCCTACAGAAATGGCCGATGATACAGCTCAAACGCCACCTATTGAGAGAAAATGGAATCTATCGACGCTTATAAATTGTTACAATTCTTCACCGAAAGCAGAATCAGGAGCTACATTTTCGTCTTTCCAAATTGATTCTTAAAATCAAATTACGTCATCTGCGCCATGCGCACAGAACAGAATGAGTGGAAATGTTGATAATGCGCATGCGCATATGACTTAATTTGATTTTGAGAATCAAATTTAAAAGACGAAAATGTACCTCCTGCACTGAGCAACATTTGATTTTGAAATTCTTGCTCCAAACCTTTTCTCTGAAACAATTTGCATTGCTGACCGCAATTGGTTTTTATTGGCATTTCAAATGATATATATTAAAAAATAGCTGAAGTAAAAAAAACAAAGCATTTAATTTGAACATGTTTGCGAATGCTTTCGAAACAAACTTTTCATATTCAAATTACAGTTTTTTTTTGGATTCCGTGGAAAAAGTAGACTGCTTCATTTGAGCTCGTCCGTTCAAGTGGTTATTCCATGAATGGCAGAATTGCTCCCGGAATAAACAGGGCTATCTCTCTCTGACCTTTCCACTATCGAGATAGGTGCCCTCTCCACTCTCTTATAAAGCGCCATTCGCGTTCTGGTTTCAGCTTTCAAAGAGAGGATTTCAGGGAATACGACTATTCGAAGAACATTTTTAACCATCAAACGCGCGCCAAGACACGTGCTGAATGGCGGCTGCCATGAACGACCGCTAGATGTCACTGCAATACAGCAAGTGCGCAAGGTAAATCTAGCCGTTTCAGGTACGCATGCACTTTGAAGTTGCCGACACGTCATTCTAGAACAAAGGCTTATTTTGCACAGACGAATGTTTGCTTTACGTCAGACGTTGGCCTATTTATTTGATGACATTGGTCTCGCTCGCTCAATATTTAAAAGAAATTGAAACTACTTTTCTAATCCTTGCATTGCATTCCATGTACCGTACAAGCGAACATGTTAAATTCTTGGTTATACGGAGTGCATTTGAAATTTATTATGATTACGATGAACCCACTGATTAATAATTGTGGAATAATAATTCGGAAATAATTTATATTCAAATGAGCATCAATCGCCATTTTCGCGCGCGAACGTTTTTCGTTACTCCATTCATGAGTTGCCTAAGTCGTTCCAAAGAGGGCGCTAGTGTTTGCGATCGAGTAGTACTCAGAGTTAGACGACAGGGGCTGAAACTTTCACAATAGGGAAAGTGAGGTCAACATTCCGATCAAAATGAGAGAGCTCATTTAATACGAGAATAGAACATAAAAAGTATCTGTGGACCTCGTAAATAGAAAAAGCATAAATTTTTATCTAAGTTTATTGAGTTGTCAGAAATATCTTTAAATTTTTCAATAATTTTCAGGTTGATTTAAGATATTCATGATGATTCGATATGTTTTAAGATATGTGCGGATCAGCTTATCCAACGTTATTTAGGATAACTACTGAGCATATCATATTTCAGTTATCGTTAAAATGTTTTTTTTTATACGCCTTTGTTATTTTCCGTCTTTGTTAGATTTTTTTCTTGCAAAAACGAAATAATAACAACTACGGACAAAATGTCAACCAAAATTGGCTTCTGCGAGGAAAGGCACTCTGACAGAATGTAATAAGTCGAACTTTGAAATATGAATGTATTTTTCCCATTTTTTCATGATTTTGATTCCACTTGAAAAATCAATTTGTATTTCCATGTTTGGAACTTCATATAAAAACTTTTATTTTTGCACATTTTATCCAATAGTTTCATAAATCCAGCAACAATTTGACATAAGCGGGCTTTCTTCCCCTTTATTTTTATGCAAACGACCTATATGAATCTTCTTTTTGCATTGCTCTCACCTTTTCGCCTATGTGAAAGTCTGGCGACAGTAGCGACCCTGGCGTCAAATGTTCCGAATTACACGTACTTGGCGAATTCTTTAGTTCCATTACAAAAATTTATTGGACGTGGTAGAAAAGGTTACCCCGTTTGGTTTTATAATTATTTCAACCCCGAGTATAATTATCCGAATTACATTTAATTTAGAAAAAGATCGAATATAATATAAACGAAATTCGAAGATGCTGTAGGTTCCGATCAAATGCATATTTATGTAACAACAGTACAACGTTTCTCCAATCCGAATAACCAATATGCAAATTCCTTTATAAACATGCATAAAAACTAAACAAGCTTTAGCGAGTTTGTAAAGAAAAATCGCGTTCACAAAATGGACACAAGCCATTGTTAGCGAAAAACTTGCGCAGCAGAGATGTGAACATCGACAATAAGCTTAGATTTGTTACCGCTTGTAAGGGTTCCTTAAGAAGTCCAGGGTGCTACTAAACCCTCTACATTCGGTACACGAGTAGGCATTCTCATATTGCCTCCTGAGACCCTTCGCCTAAAATGACCACATTATGCTGTTGCATCTTGTCTGCAAAATTCTGTTATAACGGTAGAAAAATAATAAATCTAATTTTTCTAACAAGTTCAAATTTAATATTTTCGTTACTCGCAAATTCATCAATTATCTTTTGGTCCCAAAAATATCAGAGCAAGCGGATCACTCACAAATTGGAATTGATAAGATTAATCTCGAGATGCAATCATTTTTCTTTATCAATATACTGTCAAATAAAACAAATTAAAAGTGATTCAATCTGAGAATCCTGCCTGTAAATAATAAATTTGGTGGATCCAAATCAGGCGGCAAAAGTGAAAACCTTTCTTCCCAAATAGGAGTTTCGTGTTGCTGGCTTGATTTCTATACACCCAAATGTAGTCGGTGTGGTCTGAGGATGACGTGTTATCGTCCTATTAAGAATATGTGGCAAACACTTGCTTGTTTCCATTTTCCTGACTGTTGCTGGCGAGAGGGATCACAGAATTTAAATAAGCTCTTCTGCATGTGTTGCCCCGCATCACAGGGTTTACCGGAAAACGGATAGTGATTGGAACGGTGGAACACCGAGCGAAGGGGAGGGAGATATCCCGGAGAGTGTCAAACTCGGCGGGGGCGGGGGAGGGGTTAGGGTGAGACTACCGAGCAAAATACATTTGGTGATTTCTGTTCTGCGGCTCAAATTACTGTTTCGCATTCGATTTTCGATTCTCGCCACCCTTTTGCGAATTCTATCCGGAATTGAAGTCTCGCCGTGGAAATGCGATTTAGGCTTTAGTCAAGATTACCAATAGAGAAACCTTATAAAAGTTTTCTCCTCGCTCAAAGAAACTTCGGGGGTTGTTTTTTTCGTTCTGTGTAACATTTTTTGTCAGCGAATGAAAATTTGAAGTAAAACATTTAGTTAGATAAAAATATAGCAAACAAACAAGAGATGATACGAAGAGAATCAATCCGCTAGTCTGAACAGAGTAGATCAATTACAAAACATTATTCAGTTGTTTTCCTACATGTGTCTTTTGAACTAAACAATTTATTTACTAGACAAAATCATTATTTCTTTATTGAAATTCAAAATTATAAATGTGTTAATTATTAATAGCGAAATTATAATAAATAAAATATTTACTGAAAAACTATTATAAAATTGTTTATCGCGGTTTAATCAATGTTTCACTTTTTAAAAAATAAGTTTAATTATTTAATCCAAAGCGATCGAAATTATATGTACTATTTCTTTTGCATATTGATACTATTACCTGTTTTTTTAAATGTTAAAGCTTGTTTTACGTTTTCAAAATGATTTGGTAATTTTATTAATTGATAACAAACCAATTAAATGTGGTCGTTCTTGACATAAGAAAATCAAGTGCTTATTTTCTGGTCTGGTCCATGCCCAGGGAAAGACGGCTGCCGAGTAGCGCACGGGAGCTGGCAGTGATTGCCTTTTCATGGGGGCAACTCTTCAGATTGCGACGCTAACATTGTACGAGTAAATCCATCGTCGTCATTTTTTGAGTTTGCAACCAACAACCAACAATTGCAACCCACATAAAATTGTGTTTTCATTGTACGATAGTTTCAAAAATATTTTTTTTCTTCAATTTTACGGGTTTAAAAAGAAAAGCAGTGTTGGTTTTTGAAAAAGAAATATTTGAAACTTGCGACTGTGGCGTGAAATACGGCACCGTTAATTTTTGAAATAATTTAATAATTCCTAATAGCATTTAGATGACTTGAAGAGAACAAGCATTTAATTTTTTATCAAACTATGTCGGTGAGAGTTTCCTGTAAAGATTGGATACATCGGTTCTTCGTAGATAGAATATATTGAATACACCTAGAAAATCAGATCTTCGATGTTAAAAAAAAGGATTCGCTCAATGTCTTAAGCGTACTTTACCAAGAAACGAAATACGCACTTAACTAAAATATAGATTAGTTTCTTATTATAGAAAAATTTAATTTCATATATTAAATACCCTTCAAATCAATTCATTTTATAACTGAAATAATTATAACTGCCAATATCTGTATAACTAATTTCAAACTTAAACCGTTCGAAACCTATATTCTATGATCCACGGAGGAACACCTCTGCTGAATTCGTGGCTGGCATTCAGGCTCCGCCAACCGCTAGTGGCTCTGCTGTCCTGGTTGTAAAGTGACCGAGACTTGAACTCGAATCTCGCTAGAACACCTTGCTCATATATATGCAAGTCAAATCAAGATTCTCGTCCCACCCTCGCTTCCTTCCCCTCCCTCCTTCTCTCTCTCTCCCACGCGCGAAGAAGATCCAGTAATCCTATTTCTCAGAGAGCAATGAAATTAGACAAAGTAGGAGTAATCCGATTAAGGCAATTTAAATTTACTTAACGCCAGTGATTTCCTACGTCTGGCGCGGAGGTATTTCTTCCACGCCGTTTTCGGAACGGAACCCTGGTAGAACTGATGAGCGGAAACTGGTATCGCTGAAAATTATTTATTATTGCCGAATTTGCTCAAAACTGGTAGAGCGAACGAATATTGGAAGCGTGGGACGTGTCTAGTCTAATTCCCTCGAGGCCTACTTAGTTCTTCGTAACGTATTCATAAATCCACCTCGGCGACACTGAAAAAATACACGTATCGTGGATTGCATGAGATTCTCGCTATTTACGTTTTATTTTCTATCGAAGAATACTGAAATACACAATCATTAAGGCGAACTTGCACAGTTTCGTGCTCCAAATACGTTTTTTAAAAACATAGATAACTTCCTCATGTTGAACATATCTGATTATCAGAATAACGAATCGACAATATTGGGATGAGAATATGCGACCTACCCCATTACAATACAATATTTAGAATTATTAAATTAACGAAGCGAAATCAGTGAGGCTTCGATCTGAGAGTTTAATTCCCACAAATGATAAAAGAAATCCAGAAAATGCAATAAGGATTTATTTGTATTGCAATTGCGCTTTGTTAATTCAGCAAAAGTAATTGTATTTCTCTTTTAATTGGGATCGCCCCTCCAAACTGTGTGTACACGAGCCATCAAATCTCACACAATTGATTCTTATCGATATTTTTTACGTTGCCGACATTTTTTTTATATATTAATAATCGGTCAATGCCAATCTGCGTTTACAACTTCGTTTTAGCTTATCGCGCTGACACAATATTTGAATGCACCTCTGATTACAATCGCGGGTGTCGTTCAATTCCAGTGGCAAGTGTGACATTTCCCACACAGTCTGCAATTATCGATAATTTTGATCAAGTGGCGAAATCATGCACGTACGCAATACAACCGAACACAGGGTGCCATTAATTAAAGGCCTTCACAGCCATCTCAACATGCCATCGACAACCACAACCATGCACGATATTGATTTATTAGGTTCAGATATTAAATATATTTTTTTCAAGCGGTTTTTCTGAGTTTTACTCTCGTTCCTATGAGCTCTTAACTTGTTCACCAAGAATGTTATATTGCAAGGAAGGCTTTCTTGGTAGCTAGGTTTTGATCTTTCGCTTTCGTGTAGGTTGTAGTAGAGCAAATATAGAACACTTGGTTGACTGAAGCGAACTAGCGCGAGCGAACTCCATCGCATTCTACGCGAGCGTTGTCATAGCAACCGTTGCTATATACCGTAGCGGCTTTTGCGATCATTAACTCAATCAATTACATAACCCGATTAGGAGCTCAGGCTGACTGTAATTCCAGTGTGATTGTTTCTAACAGCCGAAATTAACTGCCCTATTAGACGTTGGAACGGTCACCGGAGATCACATGCCTTTCTCTCTCTCTCTCTCTTTTATTTCGCCAGTGTTCGATTTACTGCACGAACTACAGTATGTAGTCCAACCATTTATTTAGTCTGTTGGGGACATTAAAATAATTACTTTTTTAATATTGGCAAGCCTTCTGCATCGTCCTTTTAACTAGTTCTCCTCCAACTGACTCATCCGGTTTTATTCGTACAAACAAATTGTATTATATGAATTTGCGACGAATAAACAGTGAATTTGTTGAATGATTAATGCCGTTTTAAAAAAGCATAAAAGTAGGTGGGGGTAAAGTTGTGGCGGATGAAAATCGTGGGTGGCAGTAAGCTACAAAGCACTTGATTCGGTGCTGATTAGGCATTAAAGAGGCGGTGGGGAATGGAGGGCTGCAGGTCCGAGCAACACTATATGTTTACGTGCAACACAATTATCCGGATAATCGGATATCGACCCATCTACTGGCCCACACCTGCTTTGCAGTTCCTCACGGGGGGAGTGGAGGGGGAGTGGTGGGAAGGATAAATCGATTTTGTCTGAACTCACGCACACGCCGCCAGCCTCTAGACGAGGCACCGCATTTGTGTGCAGCGAGAATTAGCCGAGGCCTACTCAACTAATTGCTCTCATTTGTGAACAATCGTTTCTTCCAAATTTTATTGCGACCATCAATATTAACGTAATCACAGAACGTACGAGTACAAGAAGAGTGGTCAAATGATGATCCGAAACGTGTCAATTTGAACTCACCACGCTGAATTAATTTTTTTTAACATACACAGTTATAGAAATAGTCAGAGTTTGAAAAATGCATCACTACGATAACCTCGAAATAAATCGTGGTCAATCGGTGGTGGCGAAGTGTGGAATCTCTTTTGACGAGTGTTGCTCGTTTGCAGACACAAATTACATGACATAGACGTCCTAGACTGTTGGTGCTGTGGTCTGTCTACGAATCAAAGGGTTGTGGGTTCCAATTCGGGTCAATACATAGGGATGAAATACGTCATACAAAGAATGGCGCCGATAAATCGTAATGGCGGCGTCCTTGGCCCAAAAGGTGATATTTACGACCAGGACAAGTGAAATATTGGACAGTAAATCGATTCACATTGTGTATGAAGGAGCGGTTAATGTGTCTTAGTGGCAATAACTCGCAACTGCTTAAACCGCCTCATGAGCTAAGTAGAATAAAAAAAAAGTCCATATATGGATACGACATGTGCCCAGCATGCACTCAACCCCCTCATGTATAAATAATGTAGCCTAAACAGCCAAAGGCCAGCCAATATGAGATGGTAATTCGAGGAAGTTGTCCGGCATCAATAAAAAGCAGAATCTATTTTCTACAACATAAATAATTCGCTAACTCGTTACATAATAATTATTTCCCAGCGAATACAAACATAAATTACTGTGATTACGCGATCTAGCGGGGGGTAAACTTTGCAATATTATCGTCATGAATCACGGCAACATCGAATCTGATATTTTTTCGCATTAATTTCGGGTCTCTTGCCGGCGATCGTGATCGTGATCGGAGGCCACTTGTTCGTCGAACCACTTACATGTATGCACCGCATACATGTTACGCCAATATACTGTACTCTATACTATCGCTACTAGGTTCCAGTTTTAGTCAGTATGGCGCAGTTCCTCCTATATTGCGTTTGGAAAATATGACTGAGATTCGCCAACTTATAATGCCTTAACTTTTTCAGTATTGGCCGTAAAAACAAGTCTTATTATTTGAAACGATGCCTCAGATTGAATTGTTGTAAGTTTAATTTTCTTTTGAATTGTCGAGTCCAATAAAAATTGTGCATGAATCCGGCTTATTATATACGATTATATTTTTTTGATGGCAGGAAATAAAGAGATTAAAGAGAAAAGAGACGATTGACTACAGTTGATCGGAATCAAAAATAAAAATCCTCAGACCCTTGGTAATCCGGAGAAAATTTCGAATTTCTGTTTAGATTCCGGATAGAAGACAACCAAAATTGTTTTAAAAAAATAATTTTTTCCCATTTACTTAAATTTTCATGAATAATAATTAGTATCGAATTTATTGGACCACCCTGAAAATGACCGTTTATGCACTTTACATTCGGCACATTAATTCAGCATGAAATATTTGTAAATCTTAGCACGCCTTGCACCACTAAAACCAATGAATCTTTTAATTTAATAATACGTAAAAAATTTTTTTTTGTTAAAATTAGTTATTAGGCTGAGTTTTGTCAGTCATCAAAATCTGGAGATTCGCCATCTTGGCGCTGTGACTAAAAGTGGTGATTTGTGATCAGAATCTGTAAAAGAAATAGTGAATTTGCAAAATGACCAGACCGACACTCAATCAATATACTGAATGGTTAACGAGAGCATTTTTTTATTGTGGTACACAAAATAGATTTACAAAATTTTTCTCACAACACGCAAATCCATGTACTAGCGAATTGTTGTCCACCAGTTTGAGAACCGCTACGACCGGTGGCGCATTATGCATGATCGTGTAGGCAGAGCGATCGAGAGCACCACTCTCTTCGCTCCCACCAGCGATGATGAATAACCGTTTCCGCACATCTCGAAGCACATTCAGCATAATAATGATAGATTAGGCCAACAATTGCAAGGCAGAGCTTTGCCGCAATTAGCCTAACAAGTTATTGGTCAATGTTATTCGATTGCCGCCACCGAGTAATGCGAGGGGGTAATTATGAATTAAACGAACGCCAACTTGTTACAATAACGATCGCCCGCATTGCCCCATTAACAACATCCGTACCAAACATTCAACGTTTGGGCCCTGGGCGCATTCGCGAATCACGCACCCATTAATTTACGACATGTCAGCTGACTCATCGTCGAGCAATTGAAAGGTAAACGCGCGCATCAGTTGAACCTATATTTTTATTTGTTAGGGGGTTTATTATTTTATATTTCACGGGGCAACCGATATTTTTCCAATCAAGATTTCGTTTACGGAAGGGGAGCAGAAAACCATTCGAAAATTGTATACATGCGAACACATTCGAAGTTTTAAAGAAAATGTATAGACTAATTCGTTAGTGTCGTAATGAAAAACATTTTTTTGAAATTTTGTTTTAGAAATATAAATCACTCCAACGATGATTATTTTTAGAATCCTAAAAAAAATTGACGTCTGATGATTTTTATATGTGCGAAGCTGTGTTTCGGAAAGATTTAGTCGATCGACGAAGTCATCCTGAAATTGGCAATCACACAAATATTTAATGCATGGAGGGTTGCTAACCGTCGGGGTTAAATTAACTTTTGCCAGAATCGCTTACAGTACTTCACTAGACACATATCGATTCACTTGTTGATAGCATCGATTGTTGATTTTTCGATGTGGTGATGGCGCTTGTCGCTTGTCTTTCATTGCAGGTTCGAATCCAGTCTATAGTAATACTTATTTGGAACGCTTTACAATTAATTTCTTGTTTGTTTTCGTTGTGTTTCCAACCTGCACTAGTTTTCATTAATCGGTCCAGATATTCATTTAATCTTTGCTTCTGTCCATATGAAGCGAAACTTGTATTTATTTGCTCATCTTTTCCCTCGCAAATGTTTCTATTGTTATGTAGGCATTTTGAATGTTTTGCAGGATTTTGTTCAACGCGAATGTTGTCGCTTTATTACAACACCTACTCGCATAGGCCAGAGGTTCCTCTGCTAATTTGTCGGTGACGAAAGAGGGCTGACTGCGCGGTTCGCGTCGCAGTTATTAATACAATTAGCTAATTTTTTCGCTATGAAATTACCAATTTTCCTTTTTCTCGCGTGTCCTGTCAAGAGGAATGATTGATTATCCCTCACCAACAACATCACCGCCACCACTAGTCTATACGAGGATCTACATTATTGCATCTGTGTGAACTGCCTCAGTAGTGCAAAACCAATTTACAGGGAAAAATAAAAACCAACAATCTGAGACCGATTTGCCTAAATTTCCTTTATTTCTAAACCTCTTATCGACGAAAAAGAAAATGCACCGAATTTACCAGTATACGAATATAAGTATACCGTTTGTTTGCGCTTCCTCGGATCTTTTGACATAGCCATTCGGCAAAAAATATAGCATGGAATTGTTTGCTGAGCTAGAAAATTCTAAGAAAAAAAAACCATTTTAATATAATAACAATGTCTACAAAAGTTAGGTATTTTAGTAGTGAGCGAAAATTTCTGCAATACTGAGATCGAACAAAAGAACAAATTTAATTAAGTTTGCGCTTTTCTATCGCTGCCATTTTTTGTGAGGTTCGTACTGTTATGGCAACTTAAACTTAACTTAAAGTCTGGCAACGACTATTTGAGAATCTTGAATTATTCTCACCACATCTCACCAGAAGCTAAATCACATAGAGCAAATAATGCGTGATGATGAATACAGACTGCAGCCAATTGGCTCTATTCCAAATATTTTTTAAAACCTAACCGGGCAAGCATGACGTCACTAGATATAAATCTTGACTGGGAATAAAAATTCTACAGTCTGTAGAAATTGTCCACTTGTTCGCTTAAAATGACAAAAAATGGCAGAAAGTCATTTCGGAGGTTATCACCAGAATGACCCGTTACATGACCCATCGCATCTCACTCGGTTGACCATTGAAAGACGAAGTTGTGGTGAGCCGATCTCTGGTTCGATCCGTGGTGTGAGCTCTGGTTTATTCCATCACTTGGATTCTCGTAAAATTGAGTTCCCGAATAATTAATTCAAAGTGCCGAATTGACAATGACAATTGCCGAATGAAGTTAAAAATAATTTAAGGTTAATTGAATGCGAACTTTTGATGGTAGAAATACAATTTGATCACGATCAGTTGGATTCGTCCTCAATGCCGTCATCTCGTATTGACATCCGACGTGTAACGTCACGTCGCTCAGCGCATGCGCTGTCAGCTTTTGAATGGAGGTGCGTGCCGACGTCGGCCCCTTGCGCATGCACCAAAAATGCACTCAACGTCGGTCTGCTTCGTGGTCGCGTGCCGGAGTGCCGGAGCGGGTGCGGCCCCGCTGTACTCGGTAATTATTATGGACCGTTGAGATGATGAATTACCGGCCAGTTTGGCCCAAATTAGTTTCCGATTGTGTATCATTAATGTCCATGATTTTCTTATAATGCGCTCGGTTAAAGCTGATCGTGGTGGTGGGGGTGTTTTTTTCCGGCGTGGTTGGAAAGGGATTTTTTATGTTGCTAGTTTTGTTCTCTCGTGACGCATAGGCATAACCGGAAGCTGACCCCACTCCACCCACCACTACTCCCTGGCCCACTTATAATGAAGGAGGGGTTATATGTGTTGCACCTTCAAGCCCTGTGTCTGTTGTGGAGTGGACGATGGGGGAATTAGGACAAGGGCGGATTAAAAATACAACAAATACTTATTCATCCATTAACCAGTAAATTGACATTGGAGATTTAAAAACTCAATATATTGATATTTACTGAATCGAACACGTTTTTCTTAACATCGTCGACTCACATTTTTTAATCACTCCAAATTTAATAATTTAAATATTCGATTTAATTAATATTTTATTTATATACTGACAAATGGGTGAACGGGATGGAAAAAATAATTTCCTAAATTAGAAATTTGTACATTATCGCAGTACAACGTCCGTCGATCACGCAAAAATTATGAAACTATACGAATTATCATTCGTTCTTTAAATCTCAGATGTATCGTTAAAATACAGATTTCTTAATGCAACCAAATTCATGTTTTTTCAATTTGATTTCTGTTAAAAAAAATTGAAAGTAAGACAGCAAAAATGATTTTTGAGTTCATGATTGCGGAATTTCAATTTCGTTTTCAAAAACCAAAGACCAACTTCTAAATTGGGATAAAGACCAAGTCCTAAATTGTCTAAAGACCAAGTCCTAAATTGGGATGACAGCTACACAGACAAACATGAATAAATAAGGGCGGCGCAAAATCAGTCATCATTTTTAATCGACTTCCACGCTGAATTATCAACAAAGTTGTCTTCCAATTCACAACGTTTCAATAGTTTGTAACTGATGTACAAGAGAATGACTGCAATAGAAAATTGTCACTCGGTATGCATAATGCGACAAATTTCTGCTACGACACTGAATCGGTTTGCCGATAATTTTTATTGGTTGTCGCTTTTCTGTATGTGTGTGTGTGATGAGGACATTTGGTAGAGGCGTCAACCACTCTATTAAGACGGCCTCGGAGCCACGGCCACAGCCGCAGCAGCGCATGAATTGCACTCACAGTTTAACTATGCTAATATAGAGAGGACGACGATAAAATGCCCCCGCTAATACATATTTAATGATGCAAACATGTGCTCGGTTGCCGTTGCTCCTGTTCATTGTTAGTGGCGTCGAACGCCTTCCTGAGATCCCGTGTTTGTCTACGTACACGATTGGAAAAAAGCGCACCTATGAAATTCCGAAAACACGAGACCAAGAAAATTCCGTATCACACGGCATCGGTTAGATGCGAAAATTCTGACAGTTCTTACGTCCGCTTCCAACATTCTTATTTTTAATTTGAAAGAGAAATTCAGGAGATCCGTTCAGTTTCAGTTTGGGTCTCAAGAAGTTCCACGTTGAAGAGAGAGGACTCCCTCTCTTTCTCTATATCTCGCCCCCGCTTGTATATAAGGGAACCATTTAGGGTCACACAAAGCCGACACACTGCACATAATGAAAAGCTTAACGACGCCGTGTTTGGATCAGTCATTGCGTCGGGGTTTTTCCGACGTGTAAGTTGTGTGCCGAGCGCCATCGGATCACCCCTCCGGCGACCATCCGGCCGGAGGCCTCAATCCCCAACGCCGTTTATCCCCTCCCCCGTCCATCGTCCGCGCCACCCCCGCCCATCTGACACCCGCGTGTTCAACTCGCAGTTTCAGTGTAAGGAGCGAGCGATATAACGTTTTGCGTTTTCATTTCTCCCCTCCATAATGCCGCCGGTTCGTCCCCACTTTGTGTCAGCTTCAGTTTTGCACTTCGTAATTGTCGACAATCCTGCTCTTAGGGGTAACATGGAGTTTTGCGCTGATATATAGTGAAATGATGTTTCTGGGTGCTCCAAAGTGACAGTGAATACAAATAGGTTGCTAATATTGTTTTGTCAAAATAAAATATGTTGTGGAAAGGGAATACTCAAATATGAAGTTTTGATCAATACAAATTTGATTGACCTCTAAAATAAACTCGTTCAATAGTCTGTCCAATTTTGAGTGCAATTGACCTATGGATTGCGAACCGCAGCATCTTTAACAAAATCTCAAGTCTTCATGCTTATCAAGTTTGACAAGTCTTATTCTGAAACACAAAATTCGCCACTGCCTGTTTCCACGTTTACTTACGAATGGCTTAACGAAATTCAATACAATTTGAGCTGTGACGAGTTCCTCAAATTTGTAGTCGAGCGCAATTTATTTTACTTATCAATTTTGCGTATTTCTCGATAAAATTAGTCCTCAAAAGTGAAAAAAATCAGCCCTTCGCCAGCAAAATTCAAATATGGCGTCTCCACTTGACCATTGAGACGAATTTTGTGATGCTGCGGTTCGCAATCCATAGGTCAATTGCACTCAAAATTGTACGACCCGTCGTGGCGCAGTTGGTTTATGACGGACTGTTGTTCGGCGGTCCCGGGTTCGATTCCCGGCGCG
>JAQGBY010004325.1:0-16867 GCA_034698785.1 Mycogona germanica | reverse complement strand
GCTCTCATTGGTCCGGGAGGGGGAAGGAGAAGGAAGAATAGATTCCGAATGCTTCGAGAATCTATGGCTTACATACCTACAACGAAAACCAATTTTGTTTTGATCTAAAGGTCTAAAGTTAGGTCTTTGGGGTCGCTAAAATTGATCCACTCTATTACAGTGCATTTTTATTTAAGGCGTTTCAGGAGACAGGTGCAAAAATGTTACACGAGAATGAAATTGTGATATTCTCGAGAGGAGAACGTAATTTTTATGATTTATTTTAATTTTAAGATAAGAAAATCGAATGACACTGCCTGATATTGACTGACGATTGGTCAAGCTGTATACACTAAGAGATGGCAACAGCACTATCTAGTAAAAAGAAGGCCAAATAATAATTCTGCGATTCTGACAGATCAGGCAATCTCAAACAAAAAATCAATATAAAAATCGAAGCAATGGCAGACAATTGGAAAGAAAAACTAATCATTGAAACGGGAAAGACGTCCTTTTAAAAAACAAAACACCTTCATACAAAAATCTATAGATAAATTCGAAAGTCGGTCGGTCGGTCGGCCGAATTCGAACTACTCTATCGTGCTAAACCGCAGTTGCCCTAACAATTGTTCGCAACGAGGAAACTCATTTTTTCAAAATTAAATTAAGGAAACAATGATTACTGCGACTAACGATAAGTACGAGTACACTGACATCTATTCTCGAGCAAACTGAATCGCCAGTGTTGCATGGTCCTAGCTCACCCAGCCATATAGTACAAATACTTTTGTTCATGTGTATGGGAGTGTATTTTTTGAGCTTTAACTGCAAACGTAATGTTGCCGCACTTTTTTTTCGTTTGACAAACGAAAAAAAAGTTAATTAGGAGTCGTTCGGCGCACCTGGCACACGATATATACGGAGTACTCATGAGATCCCCGTCGCTCACAAAAATAAGAGGACTTTTAAGTTAGATTCGACCAGAATAGATTTTGCAGCTCCACCAGTGGGGAAAAGTGGTGAAACAGCCTTTCTACGTATGTAAAATCTGTAAGACAAATTTTGAAAATCTTGCTAGGTCTGAGGAGGTTGCATCACCAAAAAAAATACAGACCCGCCCTGCAGCCAGATCCAGCAATAAAAAGCATGTCGGCGACGTAACGGAACTCTAGCTGTCGCTGTCGTAGCGGAACTGAGATAAGAGACGTGGGGAGGGGTAAAGGCAGGGGGTGGCAAAGACATGGTGTCAGCTGTGACCTCTGGAGAGCCAAGGGACATTCTAAACAGGCCACTTTTAATACGATTTTGATGAAAGGAAGGGTTTAACCAGTGTCGAAACAGTGGCTACTTGAAGAGATTTCAACAACGTAAACGTGTACCGAAACTGAAACCCTAAATTGCTGATAGCCAGGCAATTTGTTTGACAGGAAAGAGCAACACAACTTCTTAAAAATATTGCAATATATTTCTAATCAAAATTATCGGAACTAGGCATGGAAATAGATGCAACACGCTGTACGATTTCCACCAAATAAGTTTTATCGTTTACAATATTTTTATCAGCTTTCTCAGGGTTGAGTCTGAGTGAATAAACCTTCTGCAACTCGTGTCAACAATCGACGAGACGAGTAGCTATATCAGTATAGCTATGTACGAGTAGCTATACTGATATAGCTACGCGAGGAATTAAAAAAAACCTGAAATTAATGCTGAATGTGGAAGCCGTTTGCACGCATGTACAATACATATTATGTAACGCCATTTTAAAGAAACTAACAATCATATTTTACATAGAACGACAAGAAGTCCATACATTGTTATTAACAGAAATCGAGATTTTCACATTTTTATACGCGTAATAAATAAACCGTTATTTTAAATTTTATTTTCTCAGAGTTTTTCAGGTTTTAAGTGAAAAAGAAGCATTAAATTTTATATTTTGTTTGCAAATTACAGTTTTCTCAAAATGTCAAACAATTTATAAAGGAATTTTCTGATAAAACCTTGACGCTGGGTGGTTCGGACAAACTTGCGCAAAATTGATGAATTTTGATCTCTTGATTGCCGCATTGGAAGCGGAAGATCGAAGCGTTCTTAACATTTATGTAAGCCAAGAAGATCAACCACAACCTCACTTGAGCCAATGAGATCCAGGTCTTAGACAACAATAGAGAAACAAACGTTTCGTATTAGTGTTCTTTTTCAGGGTACCATCACAGCCGATCGTTTTGAGTTCCTTGACATGGTCACAGAGAGCAGTTTCTAGTCAATAAACCAAATGTAAACTTTTTTAGTAGCATGTCTGACCACAGAAATCTAATATTATTTATTCGCTTTCTGTTGTTTTTGATAATGCTTTTGATGACAGCGTTCAGTAAAATTTGCAAACGCTTTCGAATATCTGTTAGTTCAAATGAAATTGTGAAATTAAATTAAACCAATTGTTCAATATCAGAAATGATATGAAGTGTTCGCGCAGTTTTCGGCCTTACGGTTTCATGAAATACAATAATGAATTTTGTGCAGACGTTTGTCCAATCTACCCAGCGTCATTTTTTATAGGAAACATATTTTAGGAATCGTTTTGGCACTGAAACGTTTCGTTACACAAATGCCACTCGCGTTTCACCCTTCTTCAGTGAACACGATTTTGGATTTATAGAATTAGAACTTCCAATTTTTGGTCAACTGTTAGGAGAGTTTGTCGGTATCGTTATATTCCATTCAAAAAGGGCAAGAGCAGTGGTTTTTTACCTGGACTGATCTTGACTTTGCCAATGACACCGAACACTTGACCCAGACAGATTGGATTCCAGGCCGACGCCAGAGCTGACGCTAGACACGGATGAAAAGATTAAAATATATTTATTAAGATGGCAAACGCCTATGACCAATTGGCAGTTTCCCAGTAACGTGACGCATCCGGGAGTGCCAACTTTCAGACAGAGCAATGATAAGACTCAAGATTTGCATGACGAACATCTTAAACCAGTTGATTTTCTTATAAATTGTCAATCCAAGCCGGGCGGATCAAAAAGGTTTTTTAAAATATTCATCAAAATACAGTCGTTAGTACTTTTTTAGGCAAATTTGACATATTTTTAGGTTAGTTTGTCAGCGTTCGTCTAGTGTTGCCCACCATTATGAATTGCTCTTTAAATCTGCAAGAAAATAATAGGACAACGTTCAAACGGTTTGTATAAGTACACTAAATGATAAATACGATCTTTTTTAAATCGTGAATGTTCCGTAATGTATGAAACAAGTATTTGAATAACTATTGAAAGCGAGTTTCGCAGAGATATTAAAATGAACACAAACATATGAAGAAAATAATCCCAGTGTCATTCCGTAAATATCGCACACTCTGTTTTAACAATTTCATCTTTTAACATGTCTTTTCACTCAATTATTTAAATCAGAAACACATATCGAAATACAGCATCCGAACGTCTTTGCTCACTTTTGACCACCGATCAAGAAAAAAATAGTGTTAACTCAATTTGATTGTTTTATTTTAAAACAGGAGTTTTGTGGTTTCATCTGGGGCATATATAAGAACTTTTCTTTAAGATTGTCAAGAAGTCATGAAAAATAATTGTGTTCACAGTAACAGTTTCCAGCTGCTCCGTTCCGATTAGCGATCAGTCAATGAACGTCAAGGTTAACTACGGTAGGGGCGACCACTCAAAATGACACCTCTTGAAAAACATGGCGCCGCGGAGCTACCCGAAATAATTGCAGGTCGAACAAGGTGACACGCGCGCGGGCCAAAAAAAACCAATATCGATTCAGGCCTACATGAACTGAAAAATACATTTCTGGTGGCTTACCATGTTTGGCAGTTAGCGTGGCGTCGTGTCGGCTGCACCACAAACTATGCTCGCCGTCCAACAGGATGTAGTGGTGCTCGGTTTCGAATAATTCCATAGTTTTTCGGTTCTTGTTTTTCGAGGGGAAGATTTCTCGATGTCAAGTCGTGCGCGGTCACGACCAGTGTATGGGGGAGGCGACGATCGCAAGGCCTATCCGGCAGATGACATTTCGGACAAATTGCTCATCAATTGTCGGAGGTTGGAGAACATTCGCACCACGCGGCACTACCTATCCGCGCCGTCGGGACACACAAACAAGCTCGAAATAGGGTCACATTACGCGAGCATTTCCTCGAATACGACTGATGAATGACAGGCACGTCTCTTTACAGATCTGTCACGGAGCCGCCATTTTGGATGCGTGAGTCAGCGCCCTCTACACCGTGGAGGCCGCGTTATACGTCACCCACATAAATATAACCTTTTATGACTTTGGCACACACGTTTATGTGAGAAATTTGGCACTTTTCAGAAAACTTTTATTTTTATGAATTAGTGTATCGTGTTCTAATCCATTTTGATAATACATCGCAATTTTACTTATTTTTAAACGTCGGTGAGACCCGTGTTATAGTGGGTTATGAGTCACATGATCAAATGGATTATTGCGTAGACATCTAAAGACTGATTAAAAAAACTAGTATATGATGTTCTTGTTATTCTGCGTAACATAAATGTCAATCGAAGGTTTCTAATATTGTAGAAGGGTTGATATTATATACACTGAGCACAAATTTAGTTTTGGTCGTAAAATATTGCCTTCCGTCATTGTGTCATTTTTTGCTTTTGTTCTGAGTTGTCTGTTTATGTCAAGATGAAAGGCAGCCGGATATTGTTGCGATATTGAGCCTCGAGATGTCGCGACACGTACTGTGGATCCCATGAATGGAATAGCCATACCGTGACCACGAACAGATTGTTCCATAATGATCAGTGCTGCCCCTGTATTCAAATGTCGACCTAACCTGTGGAGGGAAATTTAAAATCATTTTGAATCGAGTTCTTTTAAGAACTTCAGTTTGATCAACAAAAGTTTAAATTTGAAAGTTAAACATTTTTGCTTTTCATGATGTGGTCAATTCTTTGAAATGTGTTGCAAATTTACATGTACCAGGGACGGGTTTCTCGACAAATCTTCGGCGCGAAGAAAAATCTTCGGCGCCCTGTGGTTGACTGATTTGGTAATGTTTCGCAACTTTGAAAGCGAAACGTCACCAAATCAGCCAATCACAGGGCGCCGAAGATTTTTCTTCGCACCGAAGATTCGTCGGGAAACCATACCCAGGAAAGGATATAGTTATTTTTGTTGGTAACCATGCATGCTTGCCAATATTTATGTACATAGTAGTTTGTAATAGAGTAGTGCGGAATAAATGACGTATACATTAAATACATGTAAAAAAAACCTTGACGAGATTTACTTTGTAGAGAATAAATTTCTATCAGGTAAATTGTCAGGGGCTGGGTCTGGATCTTTACTTAAATCGTTCATTCATTTTAAATCAAAAGATGCATTTTTCTCATAATTGTTTCGGTGTCGGTGACTGGATTGGATCACGTAGGACTTGGAGCTAAAAAATCCCTGTAAAATAGAAACAAAAGAGTATACATTTGAACTCCATCGATGATCTTGTAAAACTAATTTGACAGATACAAATTTTTTGTGTTATGACTCAATAATATTGTTGTGGCAGAAAATCAATCAGAACAATCAATTTGAACAATATTTGCTTTCTTGTCAATCAATTTGTAAAGGCGGGGTGACATATGGCACATGTACCTTTTCATTTTCCGTGACATTTGGCGTAAATTGTGATTTTGTTTCTCTTAGTCTCTTCAAATTGTGTTACGTTTTAGGATAGTCGTGCCAAGGGGAGTGGCTGTCGGAAGCCGAATCTAAGCTCGGGTCGTAAAATGGCGATTGACCATTGGCCAATACGCAGTGTATGTACGAGTATATCGTCTCACCATCTGGTGTACGTGTGAAAACATAGATTGGAAGGATTAGTGTCCGACTTGTGTTTGTGTCTGAGGGTAGGGCACAATAGTGAATGAAGGGAAATGCTTCAGGGGAGAGAGAGCTGATAGGTGGAGGAGAGGGGGGGGATGTCGGTGTTCAGAACGGCGGCCGCAAATGGTTATTTCACGTATGTAACTAAAACTGGAAAGGACTCAAATTTGTCTCCCAACTAATTATTGCCAGAATTGGATTAATCTCTAGGGATTTTAACAATTAGACATACGAATCGAGTGATGGCTAATACAGGCTGCGCCTTAAAATAACCACACACGTAAAATATGTGAAAAGACAACGATTTAAACATAAGTGAACGAGCACGGAACAGAGCCGTGGAAAATCGACGATAAGCTGACGAGGCTCCATAAATAAAATAATAATAATAAACTGTATTTTGTGAAACGTATATTGAAAGACATCGCCGTATTCCTTCGCCAAAACCCAAAAAAATTAAGATTTCGATACACAGGATTTATTTAAATTTGCTCAGAGGCAGCAGTAGTACAGAAACCACGAACGAGTTCACTATTTTAAAACATGACATTTTTAATTAATCGACAATTCAGCATAAGTAAAGTGCTTACTATTCTTTTTCATCCTCATATGTCAATACGTATATAATATACTAGGGGCGGGATTTGGATCGTTATATAAGTGCAATTCAAAAACTTTAAAATGTTATTGTTCGGTTAGTTTACTTTCTAGCTAGGGATAACTGTTGGGAACCGTTGAACTGTATTAGTATTAACTTTGTACTGAATTCACTATACGCGAAATTTATTATCAGAGGCTGATTGAATTCGTGTATAAAAGCAAGAGTGTGGTGGTTCTGGACACCTAGTGTAATCAACCTAGGGATTTTAAGCCATTCACAGGTACTGGATTCACGCTACTGGATGGATTTATTTGATGTTATTTTAATTTTATTTGGTTTATTATTTGTCGGTTGTTTGCAGTGTTGATCCACGATATTTCTAATTATTATGTTCAATGGCATCCATTTAATCTATTTCTGGATTTCTAAGAGCCCTAACAAATAGCTTAGCAATGGGAGCAATCTTCGCGTCATTGATTGTTTTTCACCTCTTCTCTTTTTTACACCTGTATTTTCTCTTATAAGACGCTGAATAATAATAAAAAATATTAAAAAATTCAAATCGGCTTTCCTTTGCAAGAATTTAAGCGTTCATTTGTTCATGGATTCCTTCAATAAGTTCACGGCTTTGTTATAATAATATTTTAAAATAACAATAATTAAAAACACGGCTACATTCAGGTGCTTCATTCGTGTGATATCCAAAATGTCTTACAAATACACAAAAAATTGTTTTAATTTGTCTGTGAAAAAGATCTAAATACGATTAAGGCGAAACTGTTTCTTCCTCTTCCTAAAATGTATATTGGTATATTGGTACCCTGAGGCGACAAAGCGGGCGAGGCGCTCGCAGTGATTGCCATCGTACAAGGAGCAACTAAAAACTGAATAATTTGCATAATGAAAATCGTAACAGAAAAACAAAGGCTCCGACCAATACTTGAACACGACCAATCTAAATCCGCAAAACAACGTTCATAAAATCCTATAAATAATCTATGAATAAGAAATCCTATAGCGGATGTTGACGAAAGATCCGGTTATTCTCGGCAAAATCGGCCAAAATCTCTTTGTCCATTGCCTCTAGGATGTTAAAAGAATGTGTCAAAGAAGGCCAACATATGGCGTATTACCATAGCAGCCATATCCATATCATATCGCCAATCGCCTACACGAATGGGGACATTTAAATAAAATGATATTTTTGCGCTTTTCAAGAAGTAAATTCCGGCACTGTATTTTCGCCGTTCCCCCCCACATCGGATGACCTCCAGTATCCATCCATTCATGTACACCATGGACGCAAGGCGAACAGAAGCACCCCACTAGACGGTGGCGCCAAGCGGCGGCGGAAAAGTAAAACCTCCTCCGTGGCCCGGTTTCAGTGTATCGTCGCGAGTGTTGCAGCGAAGGTTGCGTCTGGAATTTTCTCCCCGGGTTTTCTCCCGCAATCTCATCCCGGTTCGTTTAGAAATCTCACTCGCACGCGTTCAGTTGGTGGTTGGTTCACTCGGAACCGACAGTGAAGAAGAGTTCGAACCAAAATTCAGTGCTTCTCTTTTCCTGTCTCTGTATTTCCTATCCAATCGAGTTTCTTCTGCCAGAATCCCCGAAAAACCGGGAAGGGGGGCATTTCCCGCCATCCTTGGGGGGAAAAGATGCAGCGAATTGGATAAAAGTGTGTGTTTCTGGATTCGATGAGTAAACAGTGACAACGTTACGTGTGTGGACATCCATTCTCACATCGTGTTTTTATTTTTAGTTTAGCTTTTAGTGTGTTTTGTAATCGTCAGGTGTTTTGTTTCCAAAGAACATTAACCAACTTTCTAAGTGAAATTGCGGAGTTGTTATCTCCGCCACGAAGATGACCGAAGAAACGCCGAAATTTGGTCGGCCGGTTGTCGACAGTTCGTCGGCCTGCGATTCTCCAGTTAACCGGCGTTAAAAATTGGTCCCGTGCAACGACAACCGCCGTCCGATTCAGGCACTAATATTTCCAGAATATAAATTCGTCACCGAGTTCCAGGGTCGGAAATTGTAGCCGGCGAAGCGTGGTAGACCATCCGCGAGGTTTTAAAAGAGAAATCACCGGGAGACAATCAGCGCAGATCTCCGATTCGATCCCCGCCTGTCTTGACCCGAAACCCCGGGAAAAGAGAGTCCGCGAAATCCGTTGTCAGTCTCGTGCCGTCCATCATGGAGTCTGGGACGGCATCGGATGTTGCGCGCGCGCTCCCACTTGTCACCTTCTCCATCGCCACCACCAAGAGTCCGCGTCGCGCTCGAATGCCGATGCCGCGTTCGTTCGCTCGTCTAGCGGCGTACGGGGTCGTACTGCTGGCCGTGGTCGTGGCGGCGGTCAACGCCGAGGGAAATTCCGTGTCGCCGACCACCGCCGTTGCCGTCGCCGGTGCCGGGGACGGCGACGCCTTCCACTGCCCGAAAGAGTGTCGCTGCACCGGTCGCTCGCTGGATTGCAGCCACAGCGGCTTGACGGTGGTGCCCCGGGAGATTCCCAAGTCGGCCGAACGCCTGTAAGTGCTTTCCTCAATTATCACTGTCTTGCCCGGACCTATTGGTCGATTTGCTCACCCCGTTTCTCTCCGGGAGTCACTCTGCCCGTTTCGCTATTTCACAATTACATCCCTGTTTATAAAATAGAGCTCTATGAAATTGTGAAAAAAATGCAATGCGGAAATGCCCTAAAACGGCGTCAATGCCCAATTCATTCATTGCGACTGGGGCCATTGTCGTATCACCGAACAAAGTTGCGGTTTTTCGATTCTTCATGCTTGGTGTCCGCGAAACTTTTACCATTTCACTTACTTACCCTAGCATTTCCGATTTTAGTTAACCAAAAATCGAATTTAAAGAAGCATTTCTATTGTTGTTGGATTACTAAAACAAAAGTTCATCATATCACATTGGGCTTCATGAAAAATGTCATTTTGTTTTGGTAGAACACACACTTATTTTAAAATCAACTACGCGAAAAAAAATCTTTCATGGCATGTGCGTTTTAGACCCTGAAGCAAATAAAACTGAACTTTAACTTTTTAGTCAGAATGTATTTTTATATAAACAAAATTGTCAATCGTCAGCAAGTAATGCTGTGACGTTATGAGCGACCCTCGCGAGCTGTAGCAAAAATCCATATTCCACCTGCCGCCTTCAACACCACCACCTACCTCGTCCTTCGGATACGGATCCGCCAATAAAAATATTTCAGCAATGAAATTCCTATATGACGTACACGTGTGCAAAGACAATATAAAAATCTTTATAATAAAGAAAATCCCCCTTGCGAGATTCCTGTAGAAGACTCATCCAAATTCACCGAGGATCCATGGATACACGGATGGTGAACTTGCGCTCTTAGTCGAGGTTATCAAATGGCGAATAAATTGTCAGGGCATTTCGGACGGCCCCCACGTCGAGCACAATCTATAATTTTATCCACCCCTCGTCTCCTTCCCTCCGTATCCTTCCAGTAATATATGACACCACCGTAACCCCCTCCTCCCCTTACTAGGCTGGAAATCCCTATATAAGAACTTGTCAAAGAGCAGCCTGCGCTGAGGTCGCAATCAAAAAACGCGTCAGAGAAGAAAAAACAGGTTTCGCTTGAATTTATAATTGATCCCACCCCTCCTAATTAATTATGAAATTATAGAATTCGTAAATAGTAATTAGAGGGGATTAGTGGAGCATTGTGTTGAACACAATCGTAAAAAGTAGGTTTATGGAAGGTGTTAAAATGAACGCATGTTCTGCGTGTTTTCAGTTTTATAAGTTCACACAAAAATCATGACAGAATCAATAAATCCGTTAACATTACGGGGTCGGTCGAAACGGTATGGAGTATGGTTCGTTAGGATTCCAGTTTTAGGTCCTAACACGACGAAGATGTTGTAATTCGCAGAAATTGGGTTCTTTTGAATTACTGAAAAGCGTTCAGACTTAAACCAAGTAGGCGAGAAGACGCAAAAACACGCCAAAACGCTTCGTCGCTCATTATGCACATTCTAATTCTTAAACTGCCAATTATTTTAGAAATGTGTGAGGCGGAAGAAGACATGTTTACTTGCGCCGACAAATAAGTTCCCGGAAAAATAAATTACAAAAAAAAAGAATATCCAATTCCTTTGTTGTAATTTCGAATAGACAGCAGGTGTTTGTGCGGTTTGCGATTAGCGGAGTCATTTCCATTTTTCTTTTTAAAGATATTTGAAAATATACTACGTAGTTCTCGGTTGGTTCGTCGAAGACTTATGACTCGTCCATTTCTTATTTTTAATGGCGTTGCTATTAGGATTTGTCAAGGATTTGCTATTTTTTTGTAGCCGAGAAAGCGATATTGTGTTTGTGGAGGTCTTGCGATCATCAGATTGGTTTTTTTAGAGGTCGTGATTTTATTATGCACGCGTGGAAATATTTCAGCGAGTCTGGGAAATTTGTTCCGAAGTCGTGAGTCGGTGACCGCATCCGAAGATTACCATGATGTCGTTCCTAATTGGGAGAAAAAACTTACCTGATACCATTATACGCTAGGTTACCTACTGCATTAGTCCATCAAAGGTGGTGCAAGTTGTTGGTTCGCTAGTGATCAGAAAGATATCTGAAAATTATGAGAGGGGGTGGGATAATCACACTGAAATTTATTTTTTAATTGTTGTGGATTACTTCTTTTTAAAGTTTATGCCAATTCTTTTGATTGAATCGCCAACGAGTCCAGAGTTGCCACATCCCGGCCATCTTGGAAGTGAAAATAATAAAGAAAATGCAAATACAGAAGCAGGGACCGTTTCTTAGATTTCAAAAATGTTTAGAGCTACCGACGTTTAGCGGCAGAGTCGCGACCACCCATTGACCATGGTGCCGTGAATCGAGTATGTCTCGGCAGACCGGCTTTTTGAAATTCAGGTTTTTTGAAGAGCTATTCGCAAACCTGTAGCCATCCCCCCTTCTCTCATCCCTCTCCCCAATTTCCTTCCACAGTCTTCTCTGTAGGTTTTGGGTATAGCAAAAAAAAACCAATCTTCCCGAGACCTTGTGACCGCCTAAAGAAAACGGTCTTCCTAGTTAAACTGATTTTGAACGGTCCGTACGCTGTAAATCAAAGCGACAAAAGTAGACTCTGAGTATTGTTTCGAGACATTGCTCAGGATAAGTATATTATTTTAAGACTTCCTTAAGTTCATAATAATTAATTTTACACGCTAGTCTTTGCAAGGGCGGCAGTTTTCAATATTAATTTTTTTAAATATTAATTCACTGTAGTGTGTATCACTACAAGATTTTCTGTGTTTTGGTGTGTTATTTTTGTGTTTAGGCACTATGTGAAGGGCACATTTTCACCAGAATCCAGGGATCGAATAATCGAGAGCCCGCGCCGGGAATCGAACCCGGGACCTCCGAGCCACAGTCAGTCGCAATACCAACATGGCTACGGCGAGTCTAATTTAAGTCACATTAGTTTGCAGTGTACCGGTTGTCGAGAAAATTATGCTAAAATTTGCACTGTTTTTTATTTGAACAGCCCGTCATGCAAACAAATCTACCAGAATGTTCAGGCCATCATTAATAACACCGATGCTCTATCTGGTTGCACGCATTCGGGGGCAGCATTCCTTTCTTTTCTTTTTTAAATTTTATTTCCAATCACTGTAGTCGCTGCACTACAGGCGTTTCTTTACCACTCTTGGTGCTTATAGGCACTTTGTGAGGGGCATATTAACTAAATTTCCGAAAAAGACGTTTTAACGTCGACACAGTTTTCGCGGCAGATTTTCGTACTTTTAAAATCATTTTTATGCTCAACTTTGAACATTCTTTTATTATTGACTCCATGTGAAATTTTTGTTTCAAGACAGTATAGTGTGATCGGGAGATCTCAGGACGATATAAATTAATAATGAAGCGCCCCGAGACGCGAGCTGCTGTATACATGTAGTGCGTCGGGAAGTCGATATTGATACGATTACTAAAAATTCGGGCAATTTTCTTTCGACTTTTTCGAACGTCCACGTAACTACTGCCTAATTGAATAGTTTCCAGACCTTCTCGAACCTCCTAAGTCCCCTTTGTGCTCGGTAACCGACCTCGTCTCCGCACGGCTGCAGTTGAGGCGGCGTGAGCGTCAGCCGATTGACGACGGACTTTGTATAAATCGCCTTAAGCTCACTCAATTTGTGAAAATAAGTAATGTTTTCGGAGCTCTTCATTTTGGAGGCGATCATAGACTTTAAATTTTTAATCAGAATCCAGGAAATGTTTTTAGTCGATGCGTGGGGGTCTCAGGGGAATGTAGTAGCATTTCTCGTAGCTACGCTATGGCCAGGATCATCAATTTTAAAATTGCCACAGTTTCCGAAACAAAACAGCGTATAGGTCGGTCGTTTTATTCTATCAGTTCTGTGGTACTAAATTGTGATGCACACAAAAAAATACGCTTGACGAGCACCAATGGTTCGCGGAATGGCTTGTCCACATAACCCCTATCACCTTTCGAAGTCTTTTCAAATTTACATTTGGGCGAAACATTGTTGGAGAAATAAATGATGATATTCCAATTTGTTCGAGACTAGCAGAGACCCGATAAATCAAATTGGAATAATTATGTTATGTGTTATTAGTTCCTAGTTCCGCTAGTCCAAACTTTCTAACTGTTTCGTTCTTCGAAAAATTAATTTTCTCCTTGGACAAAAGAGGACATTTTAATTTCTAAAATTCTTCTGTCAATACAACTAATTAATAAAATATTGCTTTGAATTTGTTTGAACATACAATAAATTAATTTTAGTCTTAACTTTTTCTGTATTGTCTTAGTTTAATTGTAAATTATTTGTAAACCTCCCATTGTATCCCATTTTTTTTTCGCGCGTTTTTGCCGAATAATTATTCCCAACCGTTGCAATGCACTGTTTTTGTTTCTTTTCCAGAAGAAGTAATATTATAAACAATTTCTTGGAATTTGGAATTAATTACTGGCAGGCACTGTTATCGTGGGACCATAAAATGCTGCAGAAATAATTGAAATTCCTTGTATGGCTTTTCGTAAATGGTTGCGGCCCGCCAAGAACGTAGCTTCCGAGCAAGCTTGCCCACCGTCAGCGCCAGGGAGATAAACCCCCACGGAGTCTGCGTGACAAGGCGATTGCATGGACTCGGTCCGAGGATTATACAAGGCATATACTCGGTATACACAGGTAGAACGACCGCTAAACATAGATATGTGAGTGGTAGACATGTGGAGGCCAAGGCGACCTCGTTTGTAGACGATCGCTGAAACGGCCATAGAAATTAAAAAAACATGAAATGCCAATGAATTACAGAACTTAGATTACTCTCATCCAGCAAAACGAATAACGATAATCGAAATGTCCCTTTTCGTTGGTCATTAAGCCTGCCACACATGAACGTACGAAAAATAAAAATTTGTGGTGTGGGTTTTTTAATATATTTTTAATGTAACTGAAAATGGTGAATGAATTGAAAATTTTATTTGCACTAAATATTTGTTGTAGTAAATTTTGGCTTGACAGCTGTTCGGTTTAAAAATATTTCAAAATTACGTTTGTTCTCAAAATCTCGAGTGAGAATTTTAGAGAACCGTTAATGAATGAAGGGCAAAGTGTTTTTGATATAGGTATCGACCACGTATGTCATGATAAAGTATTTGATGCGGCCCACCGAGCTCAAGAGTGTTGCCCAACTGGTGATGCTGGTGGCTCATCCCACCGAATGTCGCAGGTCGACACGGGGTGTTGGTTAAACCATTATTTTTTTTTACGAAAAAAGAAAGATGGGCTAATATTGTCGACGCGAGGCGCGTCCCCTCGATTAGGAGAACAAAAGATGAATTTGCCAACGTGCCAAGCGACGGCAATTTTTATGGAAGCTATCAGCCTTTTCTTTAGTTCGCGATTTTCGCCACACCCAGGCCATATCGTCAAAACATATTTTACGGAATCGAATTTGAAAAGAGCAAGTGAAATGTACGGACGGAAAAAAATTTACGGACTGTGGTTCGGCGGTCCCGGGTTCGATTCCCGGCGCGAGCTTTGTCTCGGGGTACTGGTGAAAATGTGCCTCTCACATAGTGCTTAAGCACTGAGAGGGGTACAGAATCTTCCTGTTGTGACCCGTCACTTCAGTGAATTAAAAAAAAATATCCCGAATCTTTGACAAGTCATTGGACAAGTCAGTCAGGTAAGCTGGCAAAAGTCTGTTTTCAATTTCTAATTATGGCCAGCAATTGCACATGGTTTTAATTATTGTAAGACGTATGGAACATTCTGGACTTATGCCAGCAATAGAAATAAAAAGGTTGTTTATAAAATTCATTTTTCAAAACGTAACCAAAAATAATCAACTTTGGCGTTGATGTTAAAAACTATGGGCGACTTAAAAATGCGTGTACCGTTGGCCCAATATAATTAATTACTACCGTCCATTTTATTGAGCCACCCTTCGCCTCCTATCTGTCTAGTTGTCCACTGGCATGGTACGTTAAAGCAGTGAACAACTTCATAAACTGAACAATAAAGTTGTTTAAAACTTATAAAAAAGATTCCGACTGTATTCCGTGTCACAATAATGAAAATTCAGTTATGCGGCGATAAATAGCATATATGTGCTAACTACAGATTATATTTGACTCTAGGGACATCACTTCGAGGTATTTATCCGAGCTGGTCCTGCATGAGCTCGGGGGTGGAGCTGGGAGGACAAATAACGAAGTGTTAAACGACACAACCAGTGATAAACGCATAAACGTCGGCGCGTGGTAAATGTTTTTGTTCCGATAGTGTGTGTGTGTGTGCGCGCGGGCACCATATTAGCCATTGTTGGCACATTCTTGAAACCCCTCCCTCCGGAGGGGGAGGGAGGTTCCGAATCTCCACTCTTTCAAATGCAAATTACTCGGTCCATTGTGTAGGAAATTTGCGCGCTATATCCAACGCCCATCGCTTTTCTCTCCCCCGCCCTCCCACACAGTTGAGCGCGACCATTCTGAACCATTTCGAAGTGATTTTGTTTGGCTTCCATCTTTTTTCGTCCCAGATTCTGGGTGAGATTAACTCCGTGGTTTCCTTGCCTCGAGCTTCACGAGAACCTGCTCCCAAGTTTCGCCCGTTACGTCTCTGGATGCACTCTTCGCCTCCCCATTGCCTAAAAATATTTTGCCCGAATTAAAAATTAAAGGTGTAAGTCCTCTTCCATGCATAGACGCGAACATTTTGTGTTGCATTCCACACTCCTACTTTAATTTGGGTCCTTTGTTTGTTCTTAAATTTTAAATTATAATTTAAGATTACATTCAATGGATGGTCGATGAAAAACTCAAGACTCTGAATAAATATTTATGTACGCTACGCTGTATGACTAGGTGGCGCTCACTTAATCATATGAGAGGTACCAGCAGATTGTATTTGTCGCCGCTGGTGCCGCTTCATTCGACAAATCCCAATACACCTGTTTATAAAACTGGGAAATGACCAAAGTGGGTAATAGTCCAAAAGAAAGAGCAATCGAAAAAGTTCGATTGACATACAGATCCCCGATCATCTTTCGACAAAAACTGTAGCAGACGGCTACAGACCAACTGATTCTGTGGAACGCCACCAGAGGGCCGCACATGGATTCTTCATACGCCAGAAAGATATCTTAGAATGGGTGACGACGTCAGCGGCATCATAAATTAAGACGCCCTGTCTCACAGTGTAAAAAGTTGTAAAAACGGCGATTGTCCGATTGTCCGTGGAACAAATTCATTCTTGTTCCGGAGCGATTGCGTGGCTCCGAGTCTTCGCGAACCCTAGCAAATAAATATATTTAAAAAAAAAACTCCTATCAAAGCGTAGCTGGCAGCAACATTTTACAGAGTCCATTCACACCATTCTCTGACGACGTTCGCACCCGAAAGAGAAAAGGAGTGAAAAGAAAGGGAAAAAAAGCTTTCCCCAAGAGACGACCAAAGCGCGCCACAGTTGACTGTTTTTTTTATATTATTATTATCCCTTTTTCGCTATCTGGATCACGCAAAAAGGATATAAAAAACCGGGTCCGGCGTCTACGTCTAGTACACATAACAGCGAACAGTGCCTCTCTGTAGTGTCTTTCCAGTGATGTAGGGGGGTTACGCGTTTTATTGCCTGATACGTTTTGTGTGTGGTTTGTGATGTTGTTGGTTCCGATAGTCCGTCAATTTGATGCTGGGCCGCGAACGTCAGACTCTTACGGATGTCGCGATTTCTCCTGAGACCCCATTTAACTTGAAACCTATTTTATTCCAATTTTGTAGGACTTCGCCTATACGAAGAGTCATTGAAGCTTATTAGCATCGTTGAGTGCGACCACGCTGACTAATATTGATTGTCGACGTTGACATTTTTCAGT
>JAQGBY010004324.1:0-16872 GCA_034698785.1 Mycogona germanica | reverse complement strand
ATGTGCCTCTCACATAGGGCCTAAGCTCTGAGAGGGGTACAGAATCTTCCTGTTGTAATCCGTCACTTCAGTGAATTTTTGCTTAACACAAAATATAAAGTACACAAGTATACAAGTATAAAATATGTAGATGTCGTCAGAGTAGTATTAAACCAACGACAAGGGCGTCAGATTCGGACGTCGTCATTCCCCCAGTCGTGTCCTGGGTTTTGCCATTTCTTGTTTTTATATTAAAAACAAATGATTCAATCGAATAGATTGAAAAAACAAGCTGCTCGATATTGCTCAATGGCGATAGCCCATAAGCCGTATCAAATGTAGAAATTTTATAATAATAATAAAGGGCAAAGCACGGCAAAACCCAGGACTACTATCTGACGAGATATGTATTTATATTCTATTATAATTATAATTCTACGATACACAAAAATATTTTAAGGGGATGCTTGTAATTTTTATACATCTATTTTTGTATATCTATATTTCTTCAGTAGAAATTTTAAACTGACTTGTGGTGTAATTTGTTAAAAGTTATTAAGTCGTTGAAATACTTTTCAATCAACCCGCAAACAATATTTTTTCTGTCAAACGCATTCAATTGTACGACCCGTCGTAGCGCGGTTGGTTAAGCGACGGACTGTGGTTCGGCGGTCTCGGGTTCGATTCCTGGCGCGGGCTTTGGCTCGGGGTACTGGTGAAAATGTGCCTCTCACATAGTGCCTAAGCACTGAGAGGGGTACAGAATCCTCCTGTTGTGACCCGTTACTTCAGTGAATTGAAAAAAAATTGAATAAACGGAGGGTCTAAGCAAGATAATAGACCCTCGACGAAGGATTCGACACGTGGAGTTGATCCACCCGTGCCCTGAGCCCCAGAGCCCATTCGTTGTAAACAAGGGGTGGTTAATGTCTGTCTCCCGGCGTTTCTTGTCATAATTCCGCTATTTTCTTGGCCATAAATTCATCCGTCGGTTGAGCGTAAATATATGCGTGGTTGGCCTGCTGGTGCTTACTACTCTTCTTTTGCCATTGATGTGCGTGTGTGTGTTCTCAGTAAACTGGAAGAAAACAAACCAGCATTCCTCTGGAGCGATGGCCATTACAACTAAAGGAATGGTCTGCGTTGTAAACATGGGGATGTTTTTCTAGGTCACGACGCACCGAAAAATGAAGACACAACAAACACGTTTGCAGAAAAAGGTGTTTTTAAAAAATTGCGATTTCAAGCGATTACGTCAAGAGCATAGAGCAGCTGTTAAAAAGACGCATTTGTTGACTTAATGTTTATTTTTAAAAATAAAAATTGCTTTACAAGTGTTCAAGTGTTATCCTTTCATATGCAATGCATACATGTCGATACTAATTTGAACACATTTCATAATCTCGCCAGTCTCGCCAGTTCGTCGTCGAGTTTCCATGGTTTCTGTTCTCATTTGTTATTCATTGTTTTTCGTATGTGGTTATTTTAAGACACTACCCGTAATAACCATCACTGGAATATCTGTTAAACACAACACAGCTAACATTGCTAAACACAGTATGACCACCGTACATTTAATATCGCCATCAAATAAAGAATGGGCAAAGCTCTGGACACGGGGGAAACGAAGACGTCCGAGATGACAAGACTCGGTAAGATAAATACAAAAAATTAAAGATACGAAGAATTTGCGAAACACGCGACAAAATGGTCAAAGTCGCCCAAGACTTTCGTCACTACCCAATAAATTGAAATAATTAAAGAAACGAAGAATTTGCGAAACACGCGACAAAATGGTCGAAGTCGCCCAAGACTTTCGTCACTACCTAATAAATTGAATATAAAATCATTTTTTTTACCATGTTTTTGGCTAGCACTTTCGGAACCCGCCAAGCTTCCTAGTCAGTTGAATTTAAAATGGGGTGCTATTGCAAACGTCGCGTCCTGGGGTTATCCGGGCATTGCCCTTTCTTTATTTTTTACTATCCGACGACATAGTTCTTTATACATGTAATTCTTCGATACAAGAAATATTTTAAAACAATGTTTGTAATTTTTGTGGTAGGATTATATCTGCTGTATATCTCTTCATTATCGTAATCTTCTCATCATACAAGACAATGAACATACACCAGCTATTTCAAGAAATGGAAATTGAGTCTGTGCAACACTTAAGCTATTTGTATGCTGTAAAACCAATGCTAAGATTTATCAAACAACTAACAGATTTTCGGACAAATCAGAAACCCCATTTTAGTTTCAAACGTAAATCGTACTTTCCTAAATGACCTCTGATCATGAGTGTTACTCTTTGATGGTGTTGTTGCTGTCTGAATTGTGAATTAGAGGGCTACACGGTATCAGCAAACCAAGTCTCAATACGGATCGGTTAATATTGTGTGAACGGAGAACATGCAATGCCGATATTAGTACACCCTTTCGTCGATGGTGGCGTTGTTGGCGGATCTTTTTAAATGGCAGATTAGAGGTCTTCCGGAAATGGAGTCTGATGAGTAGCAGTTTAGGTCCTGTCCAAATGGATCCGTTCCAGCTAAACGCCATTCGTCCGGGCCATCCTTTTTAGTGTTCCGGCGATATAGATCGGCCGATAAATATGGGCATTCCCGCGTCGCTCGTTACGCCCAAGAATATCCCATTAATAGGCTCTGTACGTGCCACGCGTGTCGAGCGGCGACAAAAATGATAGGCTATTCCTTTGGGCTGGCAATTACGACGTCTACAGGCCAGTATTGAATCAAGTCTTAATGGGAACGCGCGGAGGGGGTCAAAATGGAGTGGCGTATGTGCGAATCGAAACCATGGAGCATTTACTTCACCATGAAGCCACGCGTGCAGCAAGCACATTTTCTGAATCCTTTCCCTTATTTTTTTTTTTTAGAAATAAAAGTTATTTTTGTGGAGAGTATAATCCAGTCCGAGCATCCTCATGAGACAGACAGCCCTAAACGGGCTACATATCATTTAATTTCCTAACATCAACGCAAACATCAACCCAGGATGACAGAAACTCCGAAAGGAAGAAATTATGTTTCCGATCAGTGCTTTTTTATTGTCAATTTGAATCAAAATTAGTTTATAGCCTCTTTGTCTTAGCCGGCCCTCTGGTTTAGCTTCATATAATTAGTTGGTTTGTTGCATATTTATTTGTTCTTTGTCTATTGTTCCCGGCTCTCTTTGTGGTTAACTGGAATTTAGTGGACTAGCTGCCACAACGGATACATGTACACGAATAACATGTGTATCGTTGGATACGATGACAGAAATGGCAACAAGCGAATTAAAAAAACATAGTGTTTACTAATCCACCTTTTAAAAATGTACAGAAAATCGCAAACATGAAAAATTAGTAATAAATCTCTCGAGAAATTTCAGTTCTAGGAATCACAGAAAATTGTAGATTAGTATTCAATAAACTCCAAGTTTAATTAATTCGCTTGTTGCCGTTTCTGTCATCATACAGAGTCTGTACATATTTTATTCGTGTACTACAACATCCAGCATCGATTCTTTTTGTGGGCTACATTTGTAACTTTCAAAAGTGCAGTAATTGGTGATATTATATTAGTTTCAGCGTTCTGATGATTTGAAGTTTGTAAAAATCACAATTGCTGCCCCGTGAACAGGCAATCACTGCTCGCACTGAATTGCGGAGAAGAACGCATCTTGTCTGCTCCTTCCATGGGCACTGTGATTGTGACTCTAATCTTGCTCGTTTCATTCACTCGACGTCAATCCTGATAAAAATATTCGTGAAAATTCTTGCTCATTGAATTTTCACGAAGATTTTGATCAGGATTGACGTCGAGTGAATGAAACGAGCAAGATTAGAGTCACAATCACACTCACAAGTAGCGACGTTTTAACATTCTACAATAAGATAATGGATGGAATGTGCTGATTAGGTGGTTTCCGGTCCCAGGAGGAGAATTGGGCCACACGAACGGAACACGCTAAACAGTTTTCGTCTCCCCCGGCTGCGTTTATAGATGCGGTAAAACTCCAACCGCACACGCGGCCAACAAGCTAAACCAGAAGACGCGTCAATGAACCGCTCGGATCGCGTGCCAAAATTTTTGTTACGGGAAACGCGCAGCAGAATTACCGGGGAAAGAGCGAAAGACGGAGGCGCCAACGAGTCAGAACATTTGACTAGAGACGTGACCGGAGTCCAGGGTCGCGCAGCTCGATCGAGCTCTCGCTCTATACCCTATACGCAAGTACAGCGGCTGTCGATATTTCTAAGAGCACACTTGGCACTAGCTCATTAAAAATTAATTGGGTAGAAAAGGTCGATACGCCCGCCTCGTCTTGTTGGACGGGTAACTGGGGAGGGAAAGAGATACAGTGAAGCATCTGGCTGTCCAGACTTTACAGAGACTTTGTCACCTTGAAAACTCGAATTTTAAAGTGATTGTTTTATATATTTTTTAATTAAATACGGATCGAATAATTGCAATATCTAGTTTAGTTGGTCTGGAAACGCGGATACAGTTTTTTTTCAAATCAAAACCAACTTTTGTCTAACTTTACAATTTCATCCGCAGGTACATCTACATCGGCGAGCTCAAGATCCTGTCCATTCAGGTGGCACTGGATACTCTGCACGCCGCCGATAAGTACATGATGCGCGAGATCATCAGCATCTGCATCAACTTCCTGGACCTCAACATGGGTGTTAACGACGTCCTCAAGATCTATCCCTACTTCCGGATGTACGCCACTGCCGGCGTCTCCACGCGAGACGACGCCGCCACCACCACTACCACGGACACCCTGCCTTCGGCCCCCACCTTGCAGCAACTGCACCAGCAGCACCGTCCGTGCGGCGGCGGCGTCACCGACACTCCGCCCTACCTCCGTCGTCGCGCGCCCCCCAACGACGACAATCCCAACCCGTACATTCCCATGCTCAACAAGTGCTTGGAGATGATCGACAACTTTGCCGAGAAGATCCTCGCCTCCGAGGACTTTGACTCGCTCAGCAAGGAGGAGGTGTCGGACATTGTGTTCCGCAACAGCCTGCAGGTCAACTCGGAGCTGACTGTGTTCGAGGCGCTGCAACGCTGGGCCACGCAGCAGTGCAAGTGTAGCCAGCGAGAGATGACCGCTGAGAACAAGCGGAAGGCGCTGGAGAGCGCCTTGTACGCGGCTCGCTACCTGCTCATGAGCCGAGAAGAGTTTGTGCGCGGGCCGCAGCGCAGCGAGCTCCTGCGACGCGAAGAAAGCGCGTGGCTGCTCGCTCGCATCGAGGGACGTCAGGAGACCGAACCGCCCATGGATTTGCAGGGACGGCTGCGCTACCTGGAACGGAGGCGAGGTGTGTCGCACCTCCTGGCGGCGGCCAATCGAAACTCGTCCGCGCACCACGCTGGCGGCATTGTGGTGGGCGGCGGTGGCCTGCATCCGTTCTCACCATCGGCCTCCCTGCTGCATGCCTGCAGCGAGCAGACCAAAAAGAAGACCAAGTGCGACAAGATATCCAAAGTGTTCACGGAGTGCTTTCTCTGTTTCTCGCTCTTTTTCGACTGACTTATTGGGATGAAATCGCTGCGAGAGGCTGCTTTTTGTTACTGTCACTTTTTGGTATTATTATTATAATTGTACTACAAATATTGCTTCTAGTCACTGACATCTATATTTAGTATAGACGCGATTGTATACAAAAGTTGAGCCATGGTTTATTATTGTGTCACAAGTTTTAGATACTTTGTAATGCGAGTAATGGTATCTGAAATTTTGCCACGACTTTGAAGTCAATTTTAGCACCCATTGAAAAACACTAGAAGTATATTTTCAGTTTTAAGACTATTTTCTCATTTTCATTGGCCATACTCAAGTTTGTGGAGATATAATTTCCACTAATATATTATGGTTGACATTTTAAGATTCGGTTGCACTCTCGTGCAATGTTATAAGTAGTACTTCAGAATGTTTCTCAACAAATCGAATACATTTGTAATGATTTTAGATTACTTTGTGGAATCACCTTTTAATATTCTGTGTATTCATAAATTTTCAAAAGGTTGCACCAGTATCTTAAAGCCAGTCCCAGAATATTGCAACCTTGTTTTAGTAATCTCATTCAAGTGAACATAATCTTAAATTAAGACGTTTTTATTTGCAGTGTCATTGTTGGATAATTCTGCATCTTAATTTTAAATGAAATATAAGAGTCTATCGTATGAGAGCCCTTCAAAAGACGATGTTATGCTATTCAAATAGCAAATATTATATAACTCTTAATTTTTTTGTAGCCATACCATAGTCTAATATGAACATATATTTCAAGCCATTGGGTGCTATTTCACGTTTAAACAACCAAACACTGTTTTGATATTGAATTATAGAGGCTAGTCCTTTAATTGGACAATTAAAAAGTTCTTGCAGTGCGCCGATCGTCAATGGACAAAAAAGATAAGACACGATCATTAATTACATTTGTGTTTTCTAAGACATATACAAAGTTTTTGTGAGTCATGTTTCAATGTGATTATGAATTCGAACCATATTCATGGCCAGTTATTTGCTTTCTCTTCGACACTGTCGTTCCAGAAAATGTTTCTGTGATGTGATTACGTTAAGGTATTTGTGCGCCACACCATGACACTTATTCGCCCTCAGAATAAGTCAACAGACATCAAATGTTTGTGGGTGTGAATTAAAATTATTATAATTGTTGTTAAGCGAGCCATAGGTATAAAGGAAAAATAATGGAGGTACTCATTATTGACTATACAATATGTCCAGTGGCAGTATTGGTTCAAATAATGCACTCAAACTAGGCAGGGAGCAAAAACGCTCTAATCGTTTTGATTCATCAAATGTGATTAACCAATGTAGCCAAACCATCAAAACCACTGGCATTTTCTTACGATATAATTAACAAACAAGAACAAAATGTAATTTTTGAATAATCTAGTCCTGAGGGAGAAACGCCACATGACCAGAAGTACAACTTATTTATTATTATTTTTTTAATGACAAGGCATCTGATATTTACTTAAATTGTCTAAGAATAGATCCTCTATGACAACATCCTTCCTGTTAAGACATTCAATGCTATTTTACCTGAAATTGAAGATAATTTAGAGAGGTCAGTTTTTTAAGAAATATAACTGATTTGAAGTCTAGCCTTAATGTACTGCCAATGGTATTCCTCTTCAAGCATTTGACCGAATTTGATGTTCACTGAGTTTATTTTTATTTTGAAGATGACTATCCGCATCTACGAGTACAACGAAAAAGTTTATTGTACTTGATTTTAAAAAAAACGCTTCGTATCCTCGCACATACACTATGAAAATTGGAAAGACTTAAAATATTGCTACATTTTCTGATAATCGGTTGACAATTTTATTTCTTAAAAATATTTTGTTCCTAACGCTCGATCATGTCACCGATACTTTTTCAGTTCCATTTTCTTAATTCCGACTATAAAAACGGACGCCTTGTTAAAGACAAAGTCTGATCAAGGATCTTAGTGCTTCACCTTCGAACCAACGTTTGAATTTCGAATGCTGGAAAATTAATATTTCCCATCTTGATCTTAATTTTAAGTCGTGCCAAATTTCAGCGCATGTTTGCCAGGTTTTTTTCAATAGCCCTCATGTTACACGTTCAATCATCGCTGTCAGCATGTCTGCATGTAATCATTTGTTTACAATGTGAGTATGTCCGTAGACTACTTTTCTATTTTTTAACTAGGTTGTGACTGCTGCTGTGGTATGTAATGTAAACCTTTACTTTCTGTATGATGTGCAGCAACCACTTGAAGTAACATACACGGTGTAGTAGCGTTAAGTCAATAATGTGCCATAGAGAATTTTGTTTTCGCGCCAACCCCATTGAGCAACGGGTACAATTTTAACCCACATCCCCAGAATGTCTATGTCTTGATAAATGAGAGTCTGGAACAAAAATAACAAATCGACTGAGCGAAATACTAACTCCCTACATTAATAATGCAAACTCGTAATGTTTTATTAAATTGTTTGCTAAGGAGACCTTTCAACTTTGCCAGTCTCAAAGCCCCAACTCATAAAATTGAAGTGTCGATTCACAAATTAGTTTTAATTTATTATTTTCGATCAAGTGCAATATTTGTCTTTCCTCAAGCGCTGCACCATTTTTTGACTTCTTCGTTGTATCAGTCAAAAAGTGGTGGGCGTCGAGCTGATTTCAAAACATTTGTACCACATTTATTTTAATTTTTTAAATTGCAATTTCTGATCTCTTTTTCAGCAATTTGTAAGTTATGTGTCACTTGCAAACAAATTCGTAAACAAATGTGTGATGTAAGCGAGCGAAAACTAAAAATAGTTTTTATTTTTAAATGATTCATTGCCTTGCCGATAGGTGACGATAGATTGTCTGCCTTTGAAGTGGATCAATCCGAAATGTCAAACATGAATCAAAGAGTTAGTCACTTTCTTATCAAAACCGCCAAAGAGGTCAACCAAAATTGATCAAAAATATAACAGACATCAGGTTAGAAAAAAATAACATTCATACAACCTTCGTATTATTTCTTGGAAATTAACTTCTAAATGAAATTAGCTGGCGTCTTGCCATGAGAGACAAGATAGTACGGAGAGCGCTACATTGTTTAATCTTTTCCACCATTGTAGGACATGTTGATTTAGACATCAGACATTCGGTTTTCATCTGAACAAATAATTCCGAAGAAAAACTTAAGTTAGACGATCTTCGTCCACTTTGTATTCGTATTTGTTTGCACATTAATCATTCGTGTATTTACACATGTCATCGCGTCAGCTTTTCTTTATTTGGCAGCGATCCCACCAACTATTTAAAGTTTCTTCGCAAGGTCTACTTCGCTTACAATGTAAATTTTATAGTAGGCGCTGACCGAGAAACAGTTCTAAAAGTAATTTGGGTGTAGCAAGATAAACACGATAGAAGTTTGACTCACACAAAAAGACAGACACCTGCACCTTAAACTATTTTTAACGGATCAAATATACATCATTTGTTTGATACACATGTTGATTTAGATTCAAAATTGGTTGCAACTCAAATTTTACTTCAATTCATTTTCGCTTAATTCAAAAGTCGCCTTAAATTAATAACTTGTCGTCGCATCTTTGTAACAGAAATTATTTGTGTTACCAAGTCTGCTTTTATTGATGCCAACATCTATTATGTTGGATAATGCACATGAGAAACGAAATACAGACAGACTTCAGAGTAACGGATTTAATTATTTGCTGCAAGTTTGCATTCGAAAATCATATTACTGTAGAACGATTCATCTAATCCTAAATAAGACTGTAAATTAAACCAAATATTCAACATCTGCAGTCACATCTCTAATCAACTAACTATCGGACATACTAGTCAAAATCAACATTATTTATTCAATTTGTGTTAAAACTCAATTTAAATAGATATTCATTTCATTTTAAGCGCAAGCCTGACGAAACAAGGATTGGAAAATTTCTAGGGAATCATTGACAATTTCTTAATTTTGTAACATTTAGAAACGATGAAAAATGTACGTTTATCAAAAGAATTATTGGTGCCATAAGGAATGAATATTTGTATTGTGAGTACGTGAAAGTATTGAATAGTTGTTATCACTTCGTATGGAAAAACATTTGTTGTTTTAAACATCTAATTGTTATTATACTTGAATGTTCAAAAATAATACGAAACCTTTGAATGATTTGTTTCATTAAAATGATCAATGTTACTTGCAACCAAAAATTTTATACAGGAAATTATTTCGTTGTTACAAAAAAATTCGCATAAAATTTAATGCACCAATTCTAAAATATCGGTTACCCATAGTCAATTTATAAGTGTTCAGTTGTGAAATTGCCATGCTGTTTTATAATCATCATTATTTTGTAATGTCGACACGATACAGTAGTCTTTGTTGCACTCTCGCTAAGGTATATTGTAAACATTATCGCAAGAGTTACTTTCGAGTGGCCAAAATCATGTAAGATTAATCGTCAGCACCGCATATATATGTCAATGTTACATTTTTGTGAGTTTTTATACGCAAAACCAATCCCAATTTGCTGTTGTCTTTTTGTAATGATGGAAATGAGCGTTCACTTTTGGAGTCAAATGAAATATTTGTTATGCGTGGACAGATTACGTCCAAAGTAAAAATAAAAACTTCGTTAAAACATTGCTCTCTATTTCTTTGTATCGTTTTCCAGCTGTCGATGTACGATGCACTCACACGAAAGGCAAGAGATGATCAGTTAAAAGCAGTACACATTTTAATAAAAGGTTCTTAAGTTAATGAATCTGAAATTAATGTGATGAAGCTATGGGTGAATATTGCAAATCAAAATTGATGTTTACCGGTGTTAGCATATACTTACACAAATAATTGGAAATTACGGGTACAAATTTTTAATAGGCACGATCTCCAATCCAACAATGGAAATTTCGATGCGTGTTCAAAGAATGTAGTGAGAGGATTATTTTCGCAGTACAAATATCAAATCTCCCGCCGCCAGCAGTCGCTCCATAAATTCGGTCAAACATGTTTCACGTTTTAATCAAGAGGTGGCAGCAGATGTCTCTCGTCTAGCGATGCAAGGTTTGACTCTGCGCAAATACAAATAGGTAAGAATACTCCATAGGATGGAGAACTTTTTTTTCTTACAAATGAAATGAAATGACTAAGCGTTTCCATAATCAAGCAAATGCTTCCAGTAAAATATAAACAAAAAACAGTTGGCCTTACAAGGCCAGTCTTACAAGACTAAAGTTATCATAGAAATTTTAATAATGAGAAGGATTTTGTTAGGACGTCTATGAATGATAGTAAATCGGAAATGGTTAGTTCGGGACAGCACCAAATAAAAGTGGCGAACTCGTTTTTTTTATAATAGTCCACTATTACTTAATTATAACTGATAATTGCGAAAAATACAGAGTTACAAAAAGACCGGGATTTGAACCACGGATCTTTGGATTGCCGGTCCAGCGCTCTACCAATTGAGCTATCGCGAACACTGGACCGTCAATCCAAAGATCCGTGATTGTCCTGGCCTTTACGAAACTGTATTTTTAGCAAATTACCAGTTCTAATTAAATAATAGTAAAATATTATTATAAAAAGCGAGATCGCCACTCGGTTCGTCTTCTTCATTCGGTGCTGTCCTAAATTCACCATTTCCGGTTTAGAAATTTTAAGTTTTACCTGTCTTCGTGAATACAGGAGTGCATGTGTAATGAATGTAGAAGCCTATATTGGCTCTTGTAAACTAATTCGAAATAATTAATTTTAATTATTAATTTTGAGCCGCCATAAATTCTAGTGCATGGTTGTAACGCTGTCTTACCCAATTGAAATATTTCTGATTTATTTTTAACAGTGACAACTAGAGATAACAGCAATGAAACAGACATAATTTAAGTCCCAATTTTTGTTTGCAAATAACAAAAAAATGGAAACTCCAATTTCACGCGTTCTGCGCTCACCTAAGGAGGTTGACACAACCAACTACCTTTTCGATGTCAATACGGCCCATTAGTCGAGTAGTTTATCCCACAGCAGGTCAAGAGAACAGAGTTGAGCCACAAATAAAAAAACTATTAATACACATGATCGTTAACCCTGTTTTGTTTTCCTGTGCGAGCTGAGTGCAGAAATTCACATTCACGAACTGGTTAAGATAGACGCGGCTCAGCGGCCGTGTGCCAAGTTCCTACGAAGCTCAATCGAGCAAAGAAATTGCCTGTACATTTAATAATGCTCGGTGATAGAAAAAATATCAGACCACCAAGAACGATAATGACCACACGTGGACGTGTGCGTGGTGCGGCCCCGTTTGTGAATCTCGGAATTACAGGTATAAAAAAATAAGGGGCGGCCTCACTTTGAATGTTGTGACCAGGTAGCTGCACCGACCGACTGCTTATTTAGCTTCTATAGAAGATTCTTAGATTCTAAAAAATGCATTCATTTAAACTAAAATAGATATTAAATGAAATGCAACCGCAATGAACAAAATAAACAGTATTTTATTTTTGACTGAAAACTTCTGCACCTTTCTAGCCCAAACCGCCCCTAGCTGATTCCAAGAAATAGAAATAATCACATGGAAAGTTCGAACGATCATTGTGCGCTCTTAAACCAAACCAGACGTTAATCCGATCGGCCAGTTTTCGCCTTAATTGTGGTTATGAAACGTAAAGATAGCTTCTGTTATTGGAATTTTCAAAAGTTTTTTTGATTTTAATTCATGTGAGGGGCCGAAACCAACACTGAAATGGTTTACCGATTAGCACATTAAGCGTTCCTGTCGGCGAATGTGACATTGAGACAAAGCGCCTCTGAAAGCAATTGTAAGTGCAGCTAACTCGATCCCACCTGTTAAAGGACGAAATGGGCTCCACCTGGCGACAAAGTGTAGCGCCCTATGTATTTTCATACTTTATTGAATTTAGTCAATAATATATACGATATAATACTGGTATTATCATGAGCAGATTTACAGCACATTTGTGCTGATTTCCGTGAGCGTTAAGACTCAGAAATGTACGTATGTTACGTGAATTGATTAAAAATACTTCATAAAAGATATCCGTCGGTCAGATAGGACAAATGAGTCCTCTTTACCGATGTAACAATGAGTTGTATATTTTGAATCTAGCAAAAATTTAACAAAACGCATGTTGTCGATGCGACCTAACATTGATTATTCAGCTATTGGTGTGCTCCTAAAATTCCGTTGAGTTTAGTTGATAGTTCGCTTTTTAACCACGACTATCGGGGGTATATATTTCTGGTAATCGCAAAAAACACGCAGAGTGTTTTTTCTTTCTTCCGATAATCAAAATACCACATGCGCTTATTTATGAATTATGATGTGCGGCTGGCGGTCCACAGTCCGGCGCCATTTTGCAAACCGCCACGACAAAGGTAACGATCGAAAATCATCGGCGTTCAATTTAATAATCAATTGGACGAAACGCTAACATTTCTTAAATGCTACCCGTGTACCAGTATGGTTCACCTTTGCGAAACTCCTATAATCTACCTATGCACATGCTCGTGAGACCCACCGCTCACCCAAATAATTTGGTGCCGATTTTAGAAGGATTTAGCATTTTATATAATGTAGCATCCTACAGGAGAGCAAAGAGGTTAATCATGACAGTGTTCTGTTTATTCAACTTGATCACCGTCAAATCTAGAGAGCTAAGAATAAATTCTCAATCAATCAAATCTGCTACAATTTAACTACATCCAGTTAATTGATTTTCTGGAGCGCCACATGTAATTAAAATGTTTGTTGAGGCGGCTTGCCACCTTTCTAGGCTTACAGTAAAGCCTCACGTTGGCAGATGAGAGCTCTCAGGAGGAGATTCGGCAAATGCTAGGTTTTTTCCATTAGCATTATGCAGAATGCAGTTTTAGAGAAGACCTGCGCTCGGCTTATTAGGACAATGATGAATAGCTGTCATGTGGGTAATCGGTCAAATTGGTTGGTCACTATACAATTACGCAAAATCGTCCCGGCGCGGCCCGGCAGACCACCACCGCAACCCGGCATCGAAATTAGATAATTCGCGGACAAAGAGCGAGGAGAAAGAAGGAGAGAGAGAGAGAGACGGGTGAAAAACGTTTGGAAATACATACTCATAAATTATCGTTAAGTGAATATCCGAAAGCGTGAAAACGAAAGTTAATGCGGGCGTATAATCACGCGTGTGTGGCGGAAAACGATCATCGACAAATGGGTTTCGACCAAATTTACGTGGCGCGGATGCAGGCACACAAACGATACGTATAGTTGAAAAGTTCTTCAAACAATACAAACGAGATCCTCTTCTTCCCCTATTGCGCTTATGTCTTTAGATGCAGATGTATAATCCTGAAATTGAATCCATCCCCCCTGCTGCTGCCACGACCCACCGCGCGATCGAAAGGCAAATTATTTTAATTTTTAACGATTTTGGGCAACGAGCCTACGCGAAAAAGCATACAATTAAATTAATCGCTGAGCAGCCATTTTAGTTGGTGATGCTGGTAATTAAAGTTCGGTGCTAATGCGCTGCACGTATGAACTTCAGTGTCGACTTTTATAAGTTGTGTTCGATACATGCTTCTTCGTCTGGCGAGGAGCCAAACGAATAAACAATTTTTCAAAGTTTCGGTAATGACCGTTAAACGTCACCTCACTTTATATCTGCAAAGTACATGTTATTGTAAAATATTGAAGGTGTTGTGAAACACGCCGTGACAGATGTAGAATAAATGAAAATACACTAATTCCAAGGAAATGGATATTAAAAGGAAAGGAAATGGATGTTATACTGGTTTCCATTTCCTTGGAATTAGTGAATTTTCATTTACGTGTTATTGTTATAAACAAAAATTATATTCTAAAAAAGTTGCAATTATTAAAATTTCTTAAGGTGTATCCAGCTCTAAACACAAATTGGGGAACAAATGCTTGACATCAGCGGCAGTGGCGGAAGAACAGCTGAAAGTGGATCTGTTCTTTTCGATCCCGGCGTTATGACCCACAACTTTTTAAAATATGTTACGGTCGCCTTGATTTATAGTGAATCACTCAACAAATAAGTGAAAATAAATCACGCAGCTTTGTTGACGTTGCATGACCGATTTTCGGTCAAATTATACGAAATCAGACGGCCGCGGTCTATTGCGCCAACCTACTATTAAACCAAACTATGCCATAGCCTGAGCTGGCCATAGGGCATATCCTCTTGAGACCAACACCAAACAAACGGTACAATTTTTCTAAAATTATGATGATCCTTCACCCGCCACACTGTGCACAAAATGAAGAATTCACAAATACAACCTTATAACAAACAGACTTTTCTTTAAATTGAAAGGAAAGTTCTTGATTGTTACAAATCTTCGGACGCTCATCCCGTCTTAAATACGAGGGCGCTCTCGGCGCTGCCTTCTTTGTCAAAAAATAGCAAGGTGGGTGCTCTTTTCTATCGTACGTTCACGGGTCTTCAGGAGGATATACTCGTATGCTCCAATCGAGCGTCAATCAGAAGCCAGGAATTACCTTGCAAATCGCATTGAAGGCGAGGTTGGCGGTTTAACGCTCGGTTATTCGGCTTTTCCTAAATGGACGCTTGAAGACCCGCGAATCGTTCGCTGCTCGTAATGGACCACCCTCATCAAATTCCATGGTTCCGTTTATACAGCCCGCAACCATTTCCAAACTCAAATTGGTCCTAATCTATGGCATTCCCAAACAGCTGCTCGCGGAACTTGGCACTGACCCGTGACCGCGGCGGGGAACAAGGGATCACCTGGCCCAACACATCACGCGAGCTTTTCCGCCTTAGGTTTAAGGAGAAATTTGCCTTAGGGCGGCTTGTGTCGATCTCTGGTTTCTTAGAACTAAAAAACCTAGCAGCCTCAATCAGTCATGCAAAACTGCTTTAATTTTTTGTAATACACATCATTGTTTGTCTTTTTTTTAATACAAATTTTCGTATTTTTATTTTTCAACCATTGATCCCTATCTCTGAGTTCTTTTTTCCAAAGATTGAAAACAATCATGACTTTTACGACTCAACATTTTATACGAATTGTACAAAGGTATATGAAATTTAAATATGTTACACTAAAACAACATTCTTTGTTCGATCGAGTCGCATTACATTTTTGAAACATTAAAAGTTTACTAAATATTAAATATTAAAATTTTTGACAGTAATCTTGAAAAGTAATGTCTACTTTGTAGAACCGTTAAATACCCCTCTCTGAAAATGAACTCCTGCAACGCATGGTTTAAATATAAGTTTAAAATTTAAAAAAATGTAATGCCATTTATTGCAATAGTTGCTTTACATTTCAGTTAAGCTTTGAATTTAAGTTCTCCATTGGAATACACAGAGATAAACAACATGTGCCACCGATAGCTAAAAATAACTGAACTGAATCAACTGCAGGCCGTCCATGTTGGAACATCTTTCTGAAATGCTATTTCTTTTCTCATTTATAAATAAAAATAAGTGAGCAGGGGGCAGCTGCAATTACACTCGCGGGCCGGTGAGAAATGTAATTCTCCCTATCTCACTTCGCTTTGTTTCCATCCACCGCCTCCCGTCTCGTTTTTCGCAACACCAGCAACACTCTAAACTCAGTTCGCATCTCCCCATCACCGTTTGAAATCACTTCAAATCAGCTTATATGAACTCTGCCGGACGCCTGACCTGGCCCATAGTAGGTATGCCACGAAGGTGTCAAGATATTTAAGACTTCTTGCTTGAGCCCGCTGTTTGCATATAGACACATGGATGTACTTGTACATGCACGCGAGAGTATATTTCAAGAGTTTATTATATTTTATTGTAATATCATTGCAAAAAGACAGGCAGAATGATATCCACCCACTTCTGCCGACGATGTTAAGCTATACGCGAGCAGAGACTGTTCCTGGTCTGAACACTGAACGTTAACTACATGTATCTCTGCTACCGTCTAATAGCCAATCTCAACTATAGTGTGCTTGAAATGGGAGCTAATTTGAACTTCGAGAATCCAGTTATTGTATGAAATGTAGTGTAGTAGTATAGGAGTAATGTAGAAGTGAAACGGGTACAATCTGAAATACGTGGAACCAAATTTCGAGTTTTATGCTTTGGGCTTTAAGCGATGTACTAAAAAGTATTTAAGTGATATAACTTTATGTAAATGAAAGTGAAACTTGCTTTCAACATGGAACATTAGATGATTTACACTGCTTTGTGCATTTCGTTTGATTAATTTATGATATTCGAATATAAGTAGATAAGAGGCAAAGTCGTTCTTGAAATATAATAAAATAATCATAATAAATTCATAACGAATTCATAATGAAGTAGGGGCTGTTCCGGGACAGCACC
>JAQGBY010004323.1:0-16874 GCA_034698785.1 Mycogona germanica | reverse complement strand
CATTGCATTTATGCAGTGCATTGCAGCCTAAAGCCTCATTTGCATATTTCACTTTTGTTTCTTGCAAAAAACGCTCATTAAGCCCAAACAAAATGACATTTTCATAGCGCAAAACGTCAACATGGGGCTTAAGATGCAACGTCTCGACTTCAAATTAGTTCACCTTTAAAAATGTTTAGCATTATAATAGGAAGAAGAACGTCTGGATTATTTTCAATGAAAATGGGGGTTGTGCCCGGAACAGGCTGGACGAATGTAAATCGTCATCGTCCTATCTGTAGCGTCAGTTCCCACAGTTTTCTAGTTTTAATTTTTTCATTTTAAATAATAGTTACTATTATTATATCAGAAGAGTTATCGCCAACTCTTGTTCGTATTTTTTTCGTCCGGCCTGTCCCGGGCACAACCCTCATTTTTATTTTAAAATGTTCTTAATTCAGAATTGTTCGTTTAGATAACTGGTAATGTTTAATTGTAATTAAAATATCAACATGTAAACACTTTAATGTGCTCTTTAATTAATTCGAGACCGAAATCGATCCTTAATCATTTTTGTTCTTATATTTTTAGGTATTCCAGTGTATGGAGGGAAAGCAACGTCCGTTATTCCGACCAACAATACGCCAATCCAATGTAAGTGATATTTTTTTCTTTAGATATCCGATATTATTTTCAAGTGTGTTGGAGAGACTTCCATATCACCAAAGGCGGTGATATTGTCACCTAAAGCGTGTTGATTTTGTGTGTTCGTTGGAAGGATTGCTAGCAATGTGGTTGGGCGACGGCGGCGGCGGCGCTGCGATCGCCCGAGCGCACCGTGTGCATTCCTCCGTGCGCGAATTAAGGTTTCGGGATCGTTCTCGCGCGTTCGATTTGGAACGCACTTAAATTCAATTACGGGACGGAGCTTCAAAAATAATTTCATTTGGATGCCGATAATGCGACACTAAAAAGCTAGTTCGCGGATGGGTGAGTCGGGGGATGTCGGAATTTTCGCGCAACAATAATTGCCGCTGAGTTGCTTTGTTTTAGGGGTGGCGGCGCTTCGAAGCACATTTGCTCAGCACTGGATGAGATGGTGAGACCCCTTAAAATGGAGACTCCCATCTCTGATTACCAATCACTGATTTGTACTGCTCCCAAGAGTTATAAACGTTCGTTCTAAGACTTTGGCCGTGGAATGGAAAACCCATTTTAAGAAACTAATATTTTGTCATCTAATAGACTCGTGCATGTATTTTTCGACATCATTACGTCTTTAAGATCTGATCGATCGATTGAAGGCATTTTAAAACAATATCCTAGTTGTAATCATCGCAATTACATGAATTGCCACAATAATGTTTGACTGGAGGACAGCCTTTCAGTGTTAAATTTAGACACGTTGAGTTGCAGTGTACATTCCGTATAATCTTGCATTTATTTGTTTGTGCCTTATAAATCGTTTATATATGAAATCATTGTTAGTATCTCTTTGTTTGCTTCATACATCGGATGACCAATAATTAAGAATAAGGAAACCCCGATACAAGACGTTTCTCAAAACGAGTATTTCGATATTGTCGGTTCAGTATCTGCTTTATTGTGTCGAAAGTTTATTCCCAGAATTTTATACGCCAGCCCAGCATCGAGGTTACTTTATTTTTACTGCTTAAAATTGTCAACTCGTACAGTTTACAGCCTATTACTCCTGTTATTAGATGTTAAAAATTAGTTGGATTCATTGCCACGCCATCTTGGTCGTACTCAAAAAGGCCTTTCGGTTGTCCCAATTCTCGCGATGTTCTGTGGTCCCTATATCCGCTATTCCATTTCGTTTAATTTATTTTTTGTCGGAATGAGGGTTAATGCCTCGTCGTAAAAGCCCACTCATTTACGTTTGTCTCCATCGTAGCGGATGAGCCGCATGGCGTCGTCATATGTGCACACGGATCCTTATAAATTATATTAGCGCCTTCAGGGATCCGCAGGCCGACCTAACCCACCATATAACGCTCACCAAATGACGGAACCCCGATCTGTTCCATGTATAAACGGAATTGACGATGGCATTCGGGGAGCGAGAGGGCCTCGGTTTCATCTGTTCAATCAAATACATTCAAACTGGTTGGTGGAATGGGAGCGTTTGGCTCTTCGAAACTTCCCTTATATATTTTTAGGTTGTCGCTGTGCCTTGAATTCCCAACGCCAACGTCACGAAGATCTTTGAACACTGTAGTGAAAATGGAGTATTTATATATACGAAAATAATGGCTTTCGAACGTGTTGACTGTGTATGGCGTCTAGCAATTAATCAAGCGAAAATGAATGGTACTCTTGGAATCTGCGGGAAGATCAGGCCCCCCCCCCCCTATGCTCTTTGCGTATGGGTTGGCGGTTCTGATGGTTTCTCAATGTGCACACACACATTCCGGTATCTCTGTACGTGTAGGTCTTATGACAGATGACGAAATGCATATATCGGCGATAGGGAGAATATCTTTCCACTGCGCTCGTAGGTTGACGTATTAAATTGCCGGAGCCCCTCTAAAAACAATTCCACCACTAATTAAAGTTAGTTTTTGAGAGTAGTGAATTTTTTTCCTTTAAAGGTCACGATCGTAGGATGACTTTGTACACCAGACAATGAAAATTCGGAGCACATGGAAACCTTATTTTAGATCAGCGAAGACACAAAATGGCGGATAATTTGCCTTTATAAACTTGTGGTCGCTCTGATTGGCTTTGTGAATGTCAATTGCGTTTGAAGTGGGCGCTCCAATAGGAGTTTGCGAATTCGGCGAACGCCAATGGAGTCTTCTCCGGTAAAACAGATCGGCAATGTTTACTAGTTGGATACGTCTATGATGTGGAAGACGTGCGATTCTCAAGCTCTCCACAGTATATAATTAACCCCCTCGGTCTACTCGACACTCGAGCCCCAACAATCCTCTTCATCTCACTCTCCGCGACGTTTTCTCTGTCAAACGTCTTGGCTGCTTCGTAACTATTGTACCGTAATCGAACGGTTAGGTTTTCTTTTTGTGTTGTCTCAAAAAGTTATCCCATTCGTCTTTTTTGTCTCTTCGATCGAGCGAGCGCCATCGAAATACGCTTATTTAAATAGCACCGATATTTAAATAGCCCAATATAGCACGACATGTCCTTTTATACAAAGTGACGTCTTAATGGGAACGAACAGGCCTCGGGGTTTTGATGATGGAGGAGGGAAAGACCGAAATTTGCGAGGAAAATCATTTTCGCTCCCCTCCTGTCATTAATGTGCATCAGTTATTCATCATTCGTTAACATGCATTTTATATTCAGGTTCCATCATTGTGGGAACTTGCTGTAGAATTATATACTGCATACTGCGCGTTGTACTGTATTATTAAGGAAATGTAAAATCTATTTTTTTGTATTACTGTAGTCAAACATTTGGTTCTTGCCAACGATTATTCAGTGTACAGTGTATCTAATGCAGATAGTCTCATTTTTCTTTCTAATGGGGGCGAATTTGAAAACAGTTCTCTGATAGATGTGTCCCGGTTTAGAAATACAGCTCTGTATTCCGTATATTTCAAATAGAGAGATGGGCTGGATGGAAGTTTCTTTTGTATATATTTTATTCATGCGATTTTATATTAAATATTAATATTTTTGCGATGGCGGCCACCAATGTGTACTAGGATTTTACATTTTTATTTTAGGTGTACGCTTGTAAGCTAAAATATCGGCTAGATCAAATTTCTTTCGAGTTTTTTGCGGGAACCCAGGGTTGTCAAAATTCAAGAGTTTTGGAAAAGATAAAGAATCATGATTTTTTTCTTACATTGTTTTCAATAAAAATAGAGGCTGTGTCCGGGACAGGCCGGACGAAAAAAGACGAACAAGAGTTGGCGATAACTCTTCCAATATATTGCAATAATAATAGTAAACTATTGCTTAAACTAGAAAAACGTAGGAACTGACGATACAGCTAATAGTTTACTATTATTATATTAGAAGAGTTATCGCAAACTCTTGTTCGTCTTTTTTTCGTCCGGCCTGTCCCAGGCACAACCCCTATTTATATTGAAAATAGTCTAGGCGTTCTTCTTATTATATTATTTAAAAAAGTAACGTCAAGCTTCCCTAAACCCAGATGCGCTCTGTGGTTTTTCGACGGCTTGTTTGATCAATGGCTTTAGGCGCATCCTATTTTGAAATTTCAAATTCCCACCTACGACCACCTTCAAACTCGGGCAAATTTGAACCTCCGCCTTAAACCTAGTATCTACGCAGTGTTCAGTCACAATGAACACATTAGTCTGCATTGTCTTTTTATTAGAGAGACACTGGATTCATGATTCACCGCATCATGTTATAAATGTGACGAAAAGTGTGTCGGAGTTGCTTGGTCTATGTCGTGATGGTTGCTTTGTTTTCGTTTCTGTAATTCATTTCGATTCATTGCCTTGAAAATGCTTAAATCTAGATTCAAACATGCATTAAAACCCGATGCCAGAATCCACGCTACGTTTATTTTATCAATCTGGACAAACTAAAAATGTTTCACTCTGTATTCATCAAATTAAATTTCAATTTTTAGTTTGAAAGAGTAGATCTGTCAAAATTAGATGATTTTATTATTATTTATTATTTATTTTTGACAATATGTCAGTTGAAATATAAATTATTATTTATTATTTATTTTTGACAATATGTCAGTTGAAATATAAATACCTAGTATCGCGAGTTGAAAATCCACATCGCCCAGTGTAAACCAGTGTATGGAATTCTTCCTTACTTGTATCCATCTCGTTCCGTTCCACTACCAAGTAGCACTTTCCTTCTCGTCTCACTTGACTTAGCCATTGTCTATATAAATTTAATGATCTTACGACCCGTTTTTTAGCCTCTCCAGAGACTGTGTGCATGGATATCGGAATTTTTATTGCCGATAAGGAGCAAGCCGGCTGAAACGTATGAGTTAGCCTATCAAGATGCGCGCGGATTGGTCCGGTTAAATTGGGGGATAGGGGGATAAGACACTTTCCTTCTGGTACGTACGCCTTCCCCATCCCCCTCCTCCTCCTCCCCAATTGATCAACTTCTTCAGAGGTGAGGTGTGGAATGGATCTTCCCTGTAGAGCAGACGTGCCTTGTGTGGTTGCTCTCATTTTGGCGTTGCAACAAAAACCAGCGATGGTTAACACCACTAAAGAGAGACTTTGTGTAGGATAACGAAAGAACTACATAATGAAAAATCCGTCGTGGTCCAGGCTATTTTCAGGCACCTTTATTTGTTTTTTATTGGTTTCTTAGTCGTCGGCCGTGCTCAGGTTTCATCCTCTCTCTCGCCAAGCAATTTGTTGTTTCTGATGAGGTGGTCGCAGCATTCCGGAAGCACACTGCGAAGTCGTCCCAGGTTCGATTGACGACATCTGTTTTCTCGTTTGTGTGTGGGGGGGGGAGGGTGTCAAATTATTGTGAATCTAAAATTTTTCTTCTTCGGATGTGTAGTTCTTTAGTTTTTTAACGGCCTGGCGAAAATGAGAAATGAAATGGTGTTTGTATTCGATAGAATTTAGATGGAGGGGAAAAAGGCTACCTGTTGCTCCAATTTGTTTGTTACGTCTACGAGTGAAAGCGTGTAGCGGAAGTCTCTTGATCCCTGTTGAAGGTTTTCGGGCAATTTGGGAGAGAAGAAAGAAATTGGGAGTCCGTCACTCAGAGACGAACATTTCTGGGTCTTGTCGGTCCTTCTTGACCGCTGGCATTTAATATAAATGTACAGAGACAGTTGCCTGTACAGAGTTATGACGATGGAACTTTGTTGACCGACTAATGACTCTCATAATCTACTGAAACGTTTAATGAAAAATGTTATAATTCTATCTCTTTATTTCCAAGAATTCCAATCTGTAATTTCTTGTTAGATTGACCCCCCCCAGACTTGGTTATGCGTGTTATTGTCTGTTCCGAGTCTCTCCATTATACGGTATATGAAATAAGCGAGTCTTGTAAGTTTTAACAATTTCCTGTCTGCTCGAACGCAAGTGTTTGCACTTTTTTTTTATCGATCTAGCCGTGTTCATGGGGTCATCCGATCGTGCTGGGGGTGAAAAAGACGACAGATCGCCTCTGTCCCTCGCCTCTTGCCAGCCGACAAGAAGAAAAAAAGTCTTGTCATTTCGACTTATTCGTTCTATTTTTATTTTTATTTTGTGCGTCTCATGGTGTTGGCGATGACGAATTCGTTTTACCCGTGATCGCGGATCGCCTCTGTATATATTTTATGCTCTAGTCACCAATTGCGCAGTCGGCAAAAAACGAACTTAATCATTTCGAATATATATATACGCGGACAGCTTGGGAGAGTTGACTGTAATGCTTGGTGATGTCAGATGACAAGTCTGGAAATTCTGAGCTCCAAAAAATACCAACTTTTTCTCAAAATGTTCTTGAGGTCGTTGCACAGTTAGTTAAGAGCAGTGACCGGGTTAGTCAAATATTAGATGTTACAAACTCGCCAACTTCGACAATTTCCAGCAATTTTCTATTCAAATCGATTATTATTTAAGTATCGATACTCCTCGCTGTCCTGGAACCCAACATCTGCTTTTATACATGATTTCTTTATATGAGGTCACTGTTAATTATTGGACAAACACAACGTTTAAGAAAACAAATTTATCCTTTACACATCGCATATGTTTCGAACGTGTTTAGTTGTTTGATGGTCTCGTTGCCGGTAAGGGGCGACTTACACGATTGAGCATTTATGTTTTTGCTCCATGGAATTGTTATTTTACTAGGCACAATCACGAAGGTGAGTTTCGTCGCGCATGCGCGTTATGTGTTTACCAAATGACGATTTATTTGAGCCGAAGCATGAATAGCTCCATCGTGTAGAAGTGGCTCCTCAGAATTGAAACGAGCTCGCTCCCATTCATAATGCATAACAGTTTTCTATTGTTTACTACTCTCTTTCTCTCTCTCGGATCGAGAAATTAGACGTCTGATTTTGGGTTCTGGGTTAGCCTCAAGGGTCACCGGTTGAGATTGCGGTCCAATCTCGTTTCACGCTGGCGGTCATCGTCTCTGTTGATGACCGCCTGGGGCTGTTGACGAGTTTGGTCGCAAGTTGATGTGTCTGTTGTCTTTAGCAGAAACATGCGAGACAAAATTGTCGCCCTATATTCATGTGTGGTCTATTTTTGGAGCACCGGTGGCGTCACCAATTTTGCTTATAGGCATTGGCGCCTCGCACTACGGTCAAATGTTGACGGCGAATTTTTTGTAAAACTAAAAGAATGATTAACATATTTAAAAAAAAAAATGAAAATTATGACCTAGATTGACACCGCGATACTACAGAGTAATTACGTTTCTCAATCGACTGTCATGCGATTATCGTGGACGCACGGCGTGTCCAGATTAGTTACCCTGACCACACGAAAGTGATCAACAGGGGACATCAATTGGATCGAAAGGCCCAAACTAATTTATATGACAGTAGCGACTGTAGCATACAAATAGCCAATACCTGTACAGATTGCAGCTACGTTTGACTTCAGATGAACGCCGGAGGAATTAATTTGCCTCGCTTTCTTTCCGTGTGTTTACTTAATCCGTTTCGCGGTTTTAATGAATTACGAGAACAGTGACAAAACTCTAATGGAAAGTACTGCTTTGATAAGGAATTGGCATCGACGACAACGACGTCAGCAGAACGTTCGCGATAATCGTAAGACATTCGATAGTGGGAAGACGTCAGTATCGATGTGTTACCGCACCTGCGGTTGAAATGAACGCTTGCCGTGAGTGTTTCAGACCTAACATCTCCCCAGGGAGCGACCTGGTAATTTTGCCTAGCCTGGGCTTGTTACCTAGGCAATGATCTTAAAGGTGTACCTGATATCGTACAAACACGGGTCCCACGGCATTACTTCCACCGTTGAACCGAATTGAACCTTGGCCTGACCTATTTGATCATCATTTGCACATCATTTGAGGTATGTTGGTCATGTTTGTTGGGAGTCCATATATCTGTGTAAGAAATGAAGCGGTGAATCTTATTGTTATGTAAGTCGGATTTTTTCTCGAATTGGAAACAAGATGTTAGTAGATGCGTCATTATAGGACTTTGCTGATCTCTGTTGGCGCTATTTAATAAATGTTATACAAAATGCTATAACGTCACATTTTCTTTCGATAGTTTCACATGCCAAGATTGTATTTTTGCCTATATCTAAAAGAAATCGAGTTACTACACCACTCTGGGGTTTACCGCTTCAAATAGTTGTGGCAATTTTGTGCCAAATTGTGATAAACAATAAATGTTATCGGCATTCAGAAGACTCGTGATTTCTTTGTTCTACGAAGATGTCGACTTCTACAAAGATCTGCTCTGCTTTTCCCCCATAGGACTAGGCCATGGTTCCTGGTAGTGCACTCGGTGGACTCGGGAGGATTCACACCAACAGTGGCTTTCTTTTGTACAACTTTGCTCCGTGAGATATTCCGCGTCTTGGAGCACTTGTGGGCGGCGATGCCAGCGCCACCTAGTGGGCACATGTTCGTGTTTGTGTGCGTGAGGGGGCGGTGGCAGCCCGACCGGCTTTACCCCTTCACCCGCGATCCGACTCGCGCCAGAGAAACATGTGCGCTCTGTGTTGTGACACTGCGCCGGGTCGACGTTCAGACTCCGCAGGGCACAGTCGGTGGATGCGGTGAAATCGGTTTGCTCGAGCCGACGCCGGCGCTCGCACGTTTTGCGATCTCCCGCCACACGCACACACTGACGCTGTTTGTCGATGCAACTTTTATTTACGAAGTGGATTCCACCAATCTTTATTCTGTTGCCGATTTTTTGGTTTAGGGCGTTCGTAGTCGGTAGTCTCTTTTTTCTTATCTTTGATTTTTCCCCCCTCAAGAATTTCGCTGAAAGTGTGGGTGCAAGTGATGTTAGGAAAAGTGGAATTTGTTGCTGACATTCGTTATTGATATGTCGACATCCGATCTCCGGAATACACAGCTGCGAAAAACGCGTCTTATTGATTTCAATGTATTTTGGATTCAAATTCCCGTTTCTTGCACGTCGTTTGCTGATAAAATAAGAGATTGCGCCAATCGGAGTCCCTCGTATCTAATAAAACTCGTTGGATGAGTGAAGGCAATTGTACTGTGTGGTTCGCCAGATTGACGATTGGTTTGAGACTCTTAAAAAACTATATAGTCTTACCGTTTTGTCTGAAATGTCTCATTGAATTTTTTTAAAGAAGATTGTGAGCGATTGCTGCATCTATTTTTGTGGGCAAGCAAAACTGTGCCAATTACTTTTTAAGTTCAGTCATAAGACACAAAATGTTGCACTGTTTCTCGTTAACATAATGTGCGGGCGGTTGTACTTCGGAGTATATTTTTAAAAAGTTGGTTACCAGATAAATTCGAAGAAATGATGTGTTTTTCTCGGAGTAGTGCTCCTGCTGTGTTTGTAACGTCGTCTCCAGCAAAGTATTTACTCGCTTTAGAAATTGTCGCCATAATTGCGAACGACAGCAACGCCATCTTGTGAGAATGCGTGAAACGGAATTTGTTTCCGTTGGTTTAAATCCCAATTTATTGATTTCATAATTCGATTGTTTTTGCCTGATGACAACCGCAACAGAGATCCATCCATATATCGATTAGAAAAATCCTGGAACCACGGTTTGACAGTGTACGCGTTTTATCGGAGCGGAGCATGACGTGGGGGAGGGTTTCCCTCGATCCCGTGTTGTTACGGTACACAGCTGAACGGTGACTTGACACGATTTCGCGCCCGGATCGGGGTTTTTGAAAAGTGAGTCGAAGGAGAGAGAGAGAGAGACCCCGGCGGCGAGTTTTTTCGTCTCGTTGCCCGCACACGCCTACCTCACTCATTCACCAGAGATGCTGCGTGTCGTGCGCCGAACAACCGCCGCGCTCAGCCCCCGCGCTGGATCCACCAACAACCCGACTCAGTTCCGGCCACACACGCGCCTACACATGACGTTGAAGTGACGACCTGTCTCTCACTCGCGCTCTCCCGCTCTCTCTCTCTCTCTATTTTGATTTATCTGCGCCACTTATCTTCCCCGATAATGGATTAACGAGCTTCCCCGCACCACTCCACTCTTCGGCGACATACGGGAAGAGTGGGGGGTAGGGGGGAGGGTTGGGTTTCCAGGAGGAAGAAGAAAAAATTGTTCTCCGTTGGTGCGTGTTAACTCCGCACACGCGCACACCCACACGCGCGCGCGCGCTCGCGCTGCGTCTATGCAAATGATGATGATGATCGTCGTCGGGCTGCTGTGGCTAATGCCAAACGCAAACGTGGCTTTTCCGGTGGCCTCGCCAGAATCCCTCCTCCCCCCGTTGGCGACTGGCGCTCTGGGGTGGGGTGCCCTCTGGAGGCGTTCCGGCGAACGGGGTTGAGCATTGTCTGGGTGTGAATTCGTGCGGCATCGGTTCGGCCGCGCCGACGTTGCTCCAGTGGATCTATCCTCCTCCTCGTCCGGAACTGAGTTAAACAAAATATTATTTTTAATTATTACTTGGAAATTGCTTACCCCTGTCAGATGACCAGTTCCTGACTGCAGAGTACGGAGAAAAATTGTGATTCGTTCGTGGGATTCTGGCGCTGTGGATGCGCCCACCCAGCGGTGACGGATTGAATCACACGGTTAATGCAACCACATTCGTCGAATGCTCCAAAAGCGAGATTATTTTATTTCTAGTTAGTTGCCTTCGAGTGATCGAATCGCGCCCACGGCGACGGCAGTTCAAATCTCGTGGCACTCTTGACTTTCGGGCGACGTGGTGATAGGGTGCCATCTAGGGATAAATTTAGGTGCGACTACCCCATTGTTACGTGCAGTTTGCGTGGCGCATTGGATTAGGCGCATTGCCCGGCAGTTAGTCGTGTCCTGGACTAATCGCACCTTCACATTGTAGCGGCGGGTGAACTGTGTGGCCACAGAATCGGCGTTTCGCAACAGGATTCGCCGCATCGACGTCGTCGTGGTTCGACGGTGCGCTCGGAATAACCGTGGTTGGAAGTTACTATCGAGATTATTTTTTGTTCGTTGTTAGTGCGCGTGGGATCTTCCTGCTTATTGGTGTTGGTGACTTTTAAATTGTGGAATACTCTTTATGACTCGTGTTTTTTGGAAGTGAACGGATCTCGTCGGATTTTTTAACATCACTTTACTTTGTGAGCCCTTCGAGGAAAGTAATCGGAGTGCGTCAAATGTGATTGGGAAGTTCCAGCAGCGCAAAAATGAGTGGACCAGACCTGGATTATATTTGAAACTGGAGTTGCACTCTTTCTATAATTCACCGATGAACTATGGGGACGCCTGTTGCTGCTCTAAGATTTATGAATGGTGATTTCTCCTGAAAATTCAGATCATCTTCACACTGACCACTAGCTTGTAGATCCGGGCCCACACGTTTTGGTATCTGTGCTGTTCTATAATTTGTTCATTTGGATTCGCAATAGTTTGGATAAATACATCTGGGATATTTTGGCTCATTCTACGAGTGTGTGTATTGGGTTTTGGGCTGCATCAGCTGTTTCTTCAAATCCGTCCGCACTGCCGATATCTTTTTTGTTGATTTTTGGTGTCAGTGTTCGTCGAACGCCAACATTCTTTTTGAGATCCGAGTACACTTTTTTGTGTGCAACTGTGCTGTTGCGGAGGCTGCGTTCGTGAAAAGCGCGTTGTCAAAGTGAACGGCCGCGTGGTGGATAGACAGCTGTATCGAATCTCGTCACCCTTTTTTTTCCTGTCCCCACTCCCCTGCGCCTGTTTGTTCAACGAGGACCGCTCTCCTTCTATCCGTGTCTTACTCGGTTTCTGGTGTAGGCGGGACTGACTTCCGGTCCGGTTGGGCCGCCGCGGTTGGTGATTCCGATTTGACCCCGGCGGGGTATCGGCCGCACTTGGTATCGATTTTGGAGCAAGTGGTTTCTGGTAACGGTGGTCGATTGCAGTCTCGCGGTTGCGGGGGCGTGGTGGAGGAGGGGGTTAGGAAGGAGGAGATCGCGGGTTGTCCAGTCTCTCGACGTGGTTATGCGAGGAGAGTCGAAGGCGATCGCCGGATCGCCCGTCGATCGGTCTCCGGTTGTCGGTCGCTCGGTGGGCGCGGTCGCCGGACCGTGGCCCGCGCGCCGATGATGGATGGCCGCGACGACGGGGATACGTCATGACGTCACGGTTGCGCCCACCTCGTGGCCTCGGACTCTAGCGGGCCATGATTTACCGCTACATGTACTGCGTCAAACAGCGGAAAGTCTATCAAGGTAGGTGCACCGCCCATCTGGCGTACTTCCGACTGATCCTGGGAGAACGCCGATTTTGGAGCAAGATCAATGATATCTAATAGATTACTAATGATAGCTCGAGTTGGTCGCTCCGTTGCTCTTTCATCGGGAGCTATGCTGGTACCCCAAATTTGTCTAATTGGTACGTTTGACGTCCCGATGCCGTTAGTCTAATAACCATTTGTTAACTCTTACCTATCATTATTCAATGACATCTGATCTGTCTCCAACTTTGGACAACTCTTTCTCGGCCAAGCATGAAACAAAATATCTTGTAATTGTCTCGTCTAATTTTTTTCCTTCTCATGTGTACTCTTTTTAATTCCTAGCAGCCACCATTACTCGATTCGAGAAAAATTACTATTGAATAAATGAGCGTTTAAATTATTTACATGTACGTGAGTTACATGTTCGAACGCACATGATGTTAATGCTTAGTTAAGGTTAAGGTAGTTAAGGTAGATTTTTATGAACAATACATATCAATTTTTATTATTATGACACGCATTTCTGCTTAAGATAAAACTGATTTGTCCCCGTTCTTGGTTTCGCTAGAGGATACACAGATCCTTGATGTGTCATCTTTGTTAATCAACCAATATTTTTCACACACAAAAAAGTTGCTCCTTATGCACACAGGTCTGATCGGTCCTTCGTTTCGTCCCCTCAAGACGCGGGACTGGTTTTAATCTTGAACCGTATATGTAGTGGGCGCGTCAACTCGTACAGTGCTTCGTGTTACATCGTCGGTGGTCGGGTGGAGTGCGAGTTGGAAGACGTCGTCACCCGCAGAGCGACCAAATGTGCCTCTGACGGTGAGTTAATTGATGAACCCCTTCGCGATACAGAAAAGTGTGCCGGGGCCCACCGAATTAGCCCAGAAATTAAGGCGCCTTCCTGGTAATTACAATTTGCATATTCATGACTGCGTTGTGGATGTGGGACCGGGGTTTGTTTAGACTTCATGGTTAGTCTGGTATGCGCAATTTGTTTGCACTTGGCAGACGGATCCATCTCACAACGTGAGATCTGAAGGGTCCATTAAAAAATATAAAGGAAGCGTGCAGAAAGATTCGAGAAAACGTTTTCAGGCAATCTCACTGAGGAGGTATTCCTCTAGATAAATCGACCACATCTCGAAAGGTCAGTTAGCCTATCCATTGGTGTTTCTTTAAGATAAAGCTGAATGGGAAGTAAGGCATTGATACCACAACTTGGGACTAGGATAGACGGTTGCAGCGTGAATAAGTGTATGTATACGTGAGCCAATGTGTACCCTGACCCAGTCTGCTTAACCGTGAGTGAATTTTCAATGCCTTCTTTACGTATGAACCCTATTTGCGTAGATATTACTCTGTAAAATGTCAAACTCGACCTCTCTTTCCGCCGGCGTTGTAGTTGATTTTCGATGTCAGTGATTCTCCATTGATTTCGTGTTGCCGGCTGCCCCTCGTAGGCGAGCAATCGATGCTCTGGTCAATACACATCGGCGGTGAAACAGGCATCGCACTGGAGTATTGCGGAAAGGCGTGCTTAAAGTTGCTGCCCCTTTTATGACGGTTCGTCCCAACAATATAAACGATGCGTTATTTTTGGTCAACAAATCACAACTTGTCGTAATCAACGATTTGCCCCCGATTTTCTCTGCCAGTAATTCTTTCAGCTGTCTAAAAATCAATTTTTAATTTCAAATCCAGAGTATATTTTAGTATTTAGTAAGTCCATAATTGTTTTGAATAACATGCGTAAATATTGGAAGTTGTGACTGCTCAAAAATGGGTCTCCGCCTTTGGCAGTGCCCACAATTTATCTAGTGGGTAGGCGTGTTTTCGCCCCCCTCCATCACCACCAAAGAACCTATAGGCGCTCCACATTTGCTTCCCGATTGTTGTCACCCCCGCCAAGACTAAGAAAAGAAATTTAGCTCGTTCAATAACTCTGGCGCAGACATTCAATCTGTACTTGCCTCGACAACGGGTTTCACCGTACACCGTCTGTCGGGGAGCCGGTGGCGGCGTGGCAGCCATAGTAACGTTGCGGGACAATCGATAATCGTTCTCTGCCGGAAACGATGAGTGAAACTCCTGGGCGCATCCAAGCGGCAATAGACAAACAGGAAAAATGATAGTGTACGGGGAATTGTGATGTAATGGTTAGAGGAGCGACGAATCCGGGTGCGCGACCTCTAGCGGACTTCATCGGAAGCTCGGCTGACTGCTCTCACTCTCAATCACTTATCCAATTGATTTCTGAATATACAACTTGTATATTCTGTACTTTGTATATGTTTGCAATATGTAAACTCATGCTCCGTGTATACCGTGTGTACATGTGCTTGTATATTTTTAATGTTTTTTTCTTCATCATAGATCTTATTGTTCAATTTTTTTTACACTTGAGTGAATCTATTATGGATCGAATGTATAACCTTCGCTACCCACCTGGAACAACCGAAAAGGGACAACATACTGTATATTTTGTGATTTTTGTCACTAAAATGGCAAAGGTTATAAACAACAATATAAAATGCGGCATATAGTTTTTTAAAGAAATGAAAAAGATTCAGTTGGTGAAACAAAAACTTAATTAAATTAGTATTTCACATTCAAATTACTTTTACCTTATATATATAGGAACCTACCTACACTGTAATACACGATTACACAGAAAACGTGAAATCTGGATAGCACCGTGTATTTTTGAAATGCCAGTGTAATGCTGTGTAATTTCATTGATTGATTAAATTTGGCGTATTCAGTAGTTTAAATTTTCTTTAAAATGTCATGTGATCGGGTTCCTAATAATTGTGACCCGCAAAAAAGTGATTTTTAGAATTAATCTCCGCAAAAATTTGAATAATCAAGATAGATTAATCAAGTTACACGAACATTTGTCATCAAGTCGATCAATCGAGTTCCGCTATAATTGTGAAATTGTCCTCAATTCGGTCATCAATTCGAGTTCTAGAATGATTGACTGCTTTGAAACATCCCGTATATTTTTTTCTTTTATTTTTAGGCTCTGTTTTCCGTATTAGGTAGGCGCCTGCTATTATGTCGTGCAACCTTTTCATTATCATTGTCAATTACTTTCTCATAACATCATTTTGATCATAATATAATCATCATCATAATATCCATAAAGTTAAGTTTAATTTTGTTTACATTTTCAATCGCGTCGCTTGCTGAGTTTTCGTCCATTGACTGTTGACATTGTCAGTTTCGTTTGCAGACATCCTAATATAATTTCCAATCATTATTATCCATATAGACGTTGGCACTACAGACACACGTCCATTAAGGAAAGTGTGTTTCCCACTCAATTATTCCACATGGCACATTTCCCCCTCCCCCATTTCAGCCAAATGTGTAAGTTTGAAAATGTTTTATCCTGTAGATTTCGCTTAAAGTTGATCAGCCAGATATATATGTAAATTCAATTATTTTGGCGTATAATTAGTGGAATTGATCATAAATGTTGAGCCGGGGCCGACCATTAAGCAAACACTCACGCTCTCTCTTTGACGTCTTGCCATGCGTACCAAACATAACTTAAAAGGTTACCGACAGTTTAATTATCGTGATTATAACAGAGGCGCGCAGTCACTGTTGACTGAGCAGCTCGGTTATCCAACCCATGCTCAAATTTTGAGTAAACATCCTCGCCCGCTCGCATGCGGTTCTTTTCCGTCCATTCGAAATATTAAAACATTTGTGGAAGTGGGGTGGAAGTTATTAAATATTTTTTATCCCCGTCCAAGCAGCCCGACCACTCACCACTCTCTTTCTATCCGGGTGGCTATTTTTGTGACTATAATAAGTGTGCCGATGATGATGTCTCGGTTACGAATGTAATAACTCCGCGAGATCCAAACTGAACCACTTTTCGGGAGATGATTGATGAAATTGTGAACCCAGAATGGAATAGGAAAAAATATTTTTGGGTTAAAATTTAGGCGATTTATTCGGCATAGGCAAGTTGCTTCAAAGGGAGTCAACCTAGATGATCTAGATACAGGATGCTATTTGGTTGCCTGTCCCGATTCTTCATCGCACCTACATTCTCGAAGTATATGGGATTCTTCTCCATTTCGTATTATTTGTACTGTATAATTGCAAAGTGTGCGCAAGTACAGTACGTTTAGCTCAAAATAGGCACCCCATGGCAAAATGTCTATAAAGTAGGCAGGCGCAGTTTCGTGCTCTCTCTCTTTCTCTCGACAACTCCGGTTAATCGACGATATAGGCAGAGGAGTGGATTTGTTTTTCCAGGCAATTTGCCAAGAAAATGAAAACAACCTGCGTCTCTCGACGCTATGGGGCCCCCAATATATATAATATACATGCGCCGCTCACACATGATCAGATGGAAACGACAAAGCGGATGACTGTATCCTCCTGAAACCATTCCTCCATCCTCCATCCTCCCCGAACTGGATCCTCGTCATGTGTTTTCTATATGGCGGGATTCAACCGTCAACTTGGTATATTGGAAATGTGGATATCCGTAATAACGATTGTGTCCTAACATTGCACCGCTTTCCACAAATTGTGGCTAAAGT